>CM068986.1:28268817-28530683 GCA_035357415.1 Ophraella communa
GTGATAACCACACGTTCTGATGCTGTAGCACCATCTACTTCCACGAAGAAATCTCGAAATTCCAATAATTCTCGCATTAGCTTAGAAAGGAAAAGGCTAGCGATAATGAAAGAGAAGAAAATACAAGAGTTAGAACAGAAACAAGTACAGTTTGAATTAGAACAGAAGCAGAAAGAAACTGAAAATAGTATCCGCCTTCTAGAGATGGAACATGATCTCCAGAATGCTGAATTGGACGAACAGGAAGAAATGAGAAGCTGCAATGAAGAAGCGAAGACTATCGATATTTTTAAAAATAATGAAATGTTCGTGGAAGAAAATAAAGTGCAGACAGTGGAAGACTGGATAGAAAGTATACCCGAAGTAGGAGTTGAGGATGTGGAATTCAAACATGAGAAAGAAGAACATCCCAACAGTGATATAAAAATGCTTTGTGAAACTCTTTCTAATGTTTTGAAATCTGTTTCTCCGCCAAGCATACACAATAAATCTTCAAAATTATTAGCACGACAAACAGTTGATAAGGACTTTCCACGCTTTGACGGAAACCCGCGAGAGTGGCCCCTATTCTATAAACAGTTCCAAAATATATGCAGTCTTTGTGAGTATTCCAATGAAGAAATCATGTTGAAATTGCAGAGCTGTTTGAAAGGGTGCGCGAAAGAAGCAGTAGCAGGAATGATGTTGACACCTGAAAATGTTAATTTGGTGATTCAGACCCTACAGATGCGTTTTGGAAGACCCGAACAAATCATCGACGCTATGATTTCCAATGTGAGTAGTTTACCTTATATTAGGGAAACGAATTTGGAAAAACTCATTCAGTTTTCAACAGAAGTGTGCAATGTGGTTTCAATAATGAAGACACTGAATTCTACAGGACATCTCCAAAATCCACAATTATTGAAAGACCTTTTATATAAACTCCCAGATACATTGAAATTGAAATGGGGTGAAGTTGTAGTCAGTAAAAAAGGACAAGTGAATTTAGAAGATTTCTCACAATGGATTGGAGAAGTAGCAACGGCAGCGTGCTACGTTAGTACACCTCAAAGCTACAATGTTGAAAAACATGGATCATTTAAACAACACTTTCAAGCCAAGAAACCTGAGAGAGTGTTCAGCACCCATGAACAGAAGAAAAGTAAATGTCATTACTGTGAAAAGGAGCACCGAGAAGAATTATGTCCCAAAATGAAAGAAGATCCTATTGACGAAAGGTGGAACATAGTGACTAGGAAAAAGTTATGTTTTTCTTGTCTGAACAAAAGTCATCATAAGTTCAAATGTAGACTGAAGAAGAAATGTGACCAGAATGGATGCCAGATGTACCACCATTTCCTGCTGCATAAAGATCTCACAGATAAACGTAATGCGGGAATACAGGAAGATTCAACACAAAAGGTTGAGATGGTTTGTACTCAAAGAAGCGACACGAAAAGGGTCATACTGCGAATGATTCCAGTTCAATTATATGGACCAGCAGGGATGATTTCAGTACTTGCCTTGTGCGATGAAGCTTCTACAGTCACATTGTTGGACGCGAAGATAGCTGAATCACTTGGGTTGACTGGATCTTCAGAAACTCTTTGTCTACAGTGGACCAATGATGTGTCGATACAGCAGACTTCACTTCGTATGGATGTCCAAATTTCGAAACCCGATGATGAAAATAATATATTCATCATGAGAGGAGTCCGTACAATCGAAAATATGTCACTGCCAACTCAAAATGTCAACATGAGTGACTGGAAAAAATATCGACATTTGAAAGGACTGCCAATTAGTGACGTTCGGAATGAAAAACCTTTACTGTTGATTGGTCAAAGATAACGCGAATCTAATAATTGCTCGACAAATACAGAGCGGTCCAGAAAATTTGCCGGTTGCGAGTAAATGTAGACTGGGATGGGCAGTACATAGTCGCTTGTGATTTAAGAAGAAATGATAGCGAGATATTTCGAGCTCATACCCTCCACATCTGCGAGAAGAAAAGTGCAGAAGACGAATTGCTTGAGTTGGTCCAGAAACTCGTTCTCGACTGAATCATTCAGCGTACTTCAGTCACAGCTGATCGACTATGCAATGAAAACGAGAGAGCACTGAAAATAATGAACGAAACGATCAAGAAAGTGGATGGACGATACGAAATTGGCCTCCTTTGGAAACATGATGATATCCAGCTACCTGAGAGCAGATACAAAGAGCACTACAGAGATTGAGATGTGTAGGAGAAGAAATGTCGACAGAATGATAAGCTGGGAAGCGACTACCAATGACAAGATTTCGGGACTACGAAGAAAAAGGATATATCAGGAAGTTGGCTCGAAAGGAAGCAGATTGTGTTGATCCTCACACCTGGTACCTACCGCACTTTACAGTTCATAATCCAAACCGACCCAACAAGATCAGGATGGTTTTCGATGCAGCTGCAGAGTCCCATGGCGTCAACCTGAATGATAACTTGATGCCTGGACCCGATCTACTTCAATCTTTAGTAGCAATATTATGCAAATTCCGACAACGGCGCTTCAGATTTTGCGGTGATGTCCGTGAGATGTTCCATAGAGTTGGTATCCGGAAAGAAGACAGGTGTGCTCAACGTTTCCTTTGGAGAAATTTAGAAATTGACCGAGATCCAGACACTTATGAAATAAATGATGACCTTTGGCGCAACATGTTCTCCCGTTTTGCGCACAATTCGTGAAAGAACCGGAACGCTGAGAGATTCGCCGAAGATCCTGAAATCCAACGAGCCATTATATCGAAATTTTATGTGAATGACTATCTCGATTCCAAAGACGATGAAGTAGAAGCTTTAAAGCACCATCCAAGAAGTTTGCAGAATACAAAAGATTGCTGGATTCGAGGTTGTGAACTGGATAACAAATTCACCACTGATAAAGGAAAAATTGTCCGACAGCATGCTGTTGGCAGAGTTCAAAAAAGAACATCGATGAATCTTCAATGCATAGAGTGTTAGGTCTGTGGTGGAATTCAGACAGCGACGAATTTTCCTTCAAATTGAATCCACAAAATTTAATGTTAGATGAGATACCCACGAAAGAAAAGATCTTGAAGTCGATAATGTCTTTATTTGACCCGTTAGGACTGTTGCTTGTTTCACAATCAAAGGTAAAATTTTGATGCAGGATATATGGCGAGCAAGAATAAATTGGGACGATCCTCTACCCGAAAAATTACTGATTATTCCAGGTAAATGGATGAGAAGAGTTCCACGAAATTACCAGAATAAGAATCCCTAGATGTTACAGCCTGATGATACCGATTGCCACATCAACTGAGATTCATGCCTTCACTGCGATAGTAGCGAAAAAAGCCTTTGCTGCGGTTGTGTATCTTCGCACACTCTGTAATGAAAAGGTGGACATCTCTCTGGTTGCAATGAAGCTAGAATTGCACCTTTGAAACCATTGTCGATTCCAAAGCTGGAGTTACAAGCAGCAGTCATGATGAGTGATTAGTTCATTCAATCAAGATCCACGAATTGGAAATACAAATAGACAAGACATATTTTTGGTCAGATTCCAGGTGTGTTTTGGAAATGGATGCGAGCTAATGATAGAAATTACAAAACAGTTTAGCGAGCTCACAGAGTTGGTGAAATCCCAAAGAACGAACAAATATCAGTGAATGGAGATGGGTACCAAGTGAACACAATTCGGCAGACGAGGCGACACGAGACACATTTCGACGCACAACGATAAGAAAAATATCAGCTATATCCGAAAGGTGGTTTAGTGGACCTGATTTTTTGAAACTCCCAAGAGGAATTTTGGCCAGCAGAAGGAAAATTTGACCAATTTATAGAAGATGATCTAAAGGAACTCAAATCGGCATCAATTCCTGAAGTTTGTTCAGCTACCAGAGAATATGAAAATATCCTTCCTGAAATCAAAAGATTCTCGAAATGGCTGAGGTTGGTAGAGATCCGACTGCATGGTTACTGAGATTCATAAAGTTGATAAAGAAGAAAACATTGAATGATATCGAATTTTCTCCAGAATTATCCGTAGCAGAAATTAAGGAAGCTGAAAAACAGTGGATACAACGAACCCAACAAGATTGTTTTCCAGATGATATCCGAAACTTGAAGCTTGGACAACCTTTGAGTACCCAGAGTCCACTTCGCTCATTGTGTCCAAAATTTAAGGATAAGTTTTCCTGGTCATTGGGGAAGAACCAACTTAGCTAAAGAACTTTCTGAAAGGACAAAGCAACCCATAATTTTGAGCCCAAATCACAACTGATTCATCATTACCACGAGAAATTTCGCCATAGAGGAGTGGAGCTGGTTTTGAATGAAATATGACAAGATTTCTGGGTTATCAATGGACGAGCAGCAGTGAAATCGTTTTTTCAAGATGTCAGGTCTGCAGGAATCAGCGAGCTAAGCCGATATTACCCATGATGGGGCAGCTTCCAGAGGCTAGACTGAGTCGAGCGGTGAGATCATTTATGAACGTAGGAATGGATTATTTCGGACCAATTCATGTCACTGTAGGAAGAAGGGAAGGAAAAGAGGTGGGGAGTCATCTTTACCTGTCTTGCAGTGAGGGCGATCCATCTCGAAATAGCTCACACCTTAAATAGCGATTCGGCAGTTATGGCAATAATGAGGATGGCATGCAGAAGAGGAAAGCCTCAGTCTATCTTCTGTGATAATGGAACCAACTTCGTGACGGCAGCTAAAGAGCTCAAAGAATCATTAAAAAACTTGAACTGTTCCACTGTGATTGATTCCATGTCTTCGAAAGGAATTGAATTTAAATTCAATCCTCCGACAGGTGCCCACATGGGGGAGCATGGGAGAGATTGATTGGGTGTGCGGCGGACTATAGGAAAGGTATTGCACAATCAGTTGTTGAGAGATGGAACTTTGCAAACTCTCCTCGTGGAAGCAGAGAAAATCGTCAATTCCAGACCACTTACAAAGGTTTCTATTGATCCCAACGACCATGAAGCTCTCACACCCAACCATTTTTTATTGGGTTCAAGTAATGGAGATTGTCAAGTTCCGTTGATGAACCCGGACGCTGGATCCCTGAGAAGAAGACCGGAGAAAATCGTCGATGTTGGTGGATTCCTTCTGGAGGCTTGATGGGTTCGAGAGTACCCTGCCTACACTTACGAAAAGGACTAAATGGACGAAGAAAAGTAGACCCATTCAAGTGGATGATGTAGTCATTCTTGTAGACAATACAACACCCAAATATGTGAATGGAAAATGGGTCAGGTCACTGCCGTACGTCCAGGACCTGATGGTAGAACTCGAGTGGTTAACGTCAAGAAGACTGCAACTTCCGAGTGCACTCGACCGGTAACAAAAATTTGTCGTATGGAGCTAGAAGAAACCCATAGTTTCTTTAGCAGGAGGGAGAATGTGCGAGGCCAAGATAAGTAGAAGATGCTTTGAACATCATTTTGTTTCTATGGATTTGTTTTATATATATATTTTTTAATGAGAAAAAAAGTTGATTAAAAAAGGTTGTTGAACAAAATAACTTGTCAAGAAAAAACGTCAAATAAATCTTTAAAAGCCGAAATATTATGTTTATTTATTGACTAGACCGTTATTCTAAAGACAGAGACAACATATATAAAAATATGCTCTGGACAGAATCGGAAAAAAGAGTGCAAAATAATGTTTTGCAGAGTAAATTAAAAAAAAATACCACCTGCCGTTTGGTTTTAAAGGTATTTAAATTACTATGTTACTTTTTAATCCATTTCCAACCTCTTTATTTTAGTTTACTGTGATCTGGTAAAACTGTACACAGCGCTCAGAAATTAATAAAATGCGCGAAATTTAAATCTTTTACAATTTCGTTGAAGCTAAGGACTTAAAAATTTAATATTTAAATAAGTTGTAGCTTAATAAATATAAATAAACCAACAACATTTTGTAATAATATGTAATTTTGATTGTAATTTTAAGTAAAGAGACATAAGTATAAATCTAAGAAAAAGTTTGAGTCATTTTTTTATTCACACATAACATATTTTACCCCTCTAAACCGTCAATAACACTTTTTACAATCTACAACCTATGTAATGTATCTCTTTACGCACGGTAAAATAAACGCACGGCTTCCCTATGTACTTAGCAACAATAGACGTCACTATTTTACTAAAAATTTCCTATTTACATATTTAAAGGTGAATTAGCAAATGGATCATAATATGTACTTAATTACGTTTCCAAGATAGAGGAAATTTACGTTATTTTTATGTACCTAATTTAAGTTAATTATTGATTAAATTATTATTACCGAGATATTTTTTAAAAATACTTACAAAGCTGTTTCTACTTGTGGATACAATCGTAACATATAAAAGACACATTTTACTCGTTTTGTGCTATAATTTCACTTCAGTTACTATACGAAACCGTTTTAAATGTTAAGAATGCAATAA
The DNA here is from genome assembly GCA_035357415.1 of Ophraella communa. Taxonomy (NCBI): domain Eukaryota; kingdom Metazoa; phylum Arthropoda; class Insecta; order Coleoptera; family Chrysomelidae; genus Ophraella; species Ophraella communa. Next base: position 28,275,256 of record CM068986.1, read on the forward strand.
ATGTTTACTTGCGAGAAAGCGATCAGTTACACTAAATGAATCACTCAAAAATGACGAAAATGAGTTTTCCTACAATAAAGAGTATGTACATTAGAACCAACATATTTCAAATCTTTTACACATTGAGCGTCTGACGTCTGACCGCGTACGCACACGTTGTGTTATCAAAAAACTATTATCAAAAAACATCCCATTTTTTATTGTTTCTTGTAACTTGTTTATATAAGTGAAGTTTTATACAATTATTAAAAAATGTCAAGTGATAGTGAAATGAATTTGACTTCACCCAATATAACTAATGTTGAGTATTTAATTATTAAATTGAATAAAAACATCTATTGATGGTCTTGTTTAATTATTATTAACAAAAATATTATTAATGCAGGTGCAAATGGGTCGTAGGTAAAATTATAGTACGTAACTATTGCTATAAAGCATTTTACGCACTCACGGAATTCATTCACGAATTCCATTCGTGCGTAAAATGCTATTTTTCTACGACCGTACTATAATAATGCACTTATATGCCCATAATCCGTTTCATTATGATATTCATTATAACACTAGTGTTATAATAATTTTCATTGAGATACTGAACAATTGACCGCATACCACCTATATTTTACATATTTTAAGTGGAGGTATCAGGTAGGCGTCTCTCAAAAAGTGTTTGACAGTTCTAAACTTATATTCCAAATTCATTAAATTTACCTTAACAGCTAAGCCAAGAGCTCTAGTCTCATTGAGCTAAACTTTAAAAATTAATAATTATCAAAATGTCTGATATCGGCGATATAGAAAAATTACCATCGACTCCTCCACATATATCGGAGAAAGCAGAAAATGCAGTACAAAATATTTTTGCCTCAAAAATCTAAGAAAGTGCCTGAAAAATTATATCAACGGTTTATGGACTGGAGAAGTACAAATAATGTTTCGACATTTTCCGAAAATGTTTTGATTACTTATTTTCCAGAATAGATGGAAACTATGAAATCATCTAGTACATGGACACATTATTCAATAATAAAATCGTTGGTAAATATTAACCATAATACTATAGACATTCCTAAAATATATAAAAACTTCACAAGCTTTATTAAAGCGAAAGTCCGAAGGATATGTTGGAAAAAAATATTTTCACCTGAACAAATAAAAACGTTTATCGACGAAGCACCCGATGAACGGTTTTTATTTGTAAAAGTAAGTATTTACCTAAAATTACATTTTTTTAAATTTTGTCATAATCTCATTTTCCATTCGACTCATGCACGATGAGAATTGAAAACCGTAGCGAAGCTTGGAGCTAAGGCGCTAATGTAAGACTAGAATACCGAATGTAACGCGGGTTCGAAGCCTAGCCTAAATCATGTTGTTGCTTTTTTCTTTTTTTTTTTTCTTTATTTCTTATTGTTGTATTTAGGTATTTAACTTATTTTTTATTTTGGAGGTAGCAATGATTTTTGGAATAGTGGGAGCCTGTCGAAGGCATAGAGATTACATGACCTAAAATGTGAAAATATCAAAGATATGAATGGAATCTTGATTGTTAGATAATGTGGTGGGGAAACTAAGAACCAAAAAGTACAACGAACATTTACAATTACAGGAAATTACTACGAAATTAGTAAAAAATATAACTGAATCTACGACCAGAAAAATTTGCCCCACCCCATCTTTTTTTCGTTAATTACATTAATGGAAAATGCACGATTCAAAACATTGGTATTGCTAATAAATTTGGTAATTTAGGAAGCAAATAGCAACATATTTAAATCTGCCTGATCCGTATTTATATACAGGGCATTGTTTTCGAAGAACATCTGCAACCATATTAGTTGATGCCGGTGGTGATATTACTACATTAAAACGTCATGGTGCCTGGAATTCAGTGGCGGAAGGCTACATTGAAAATTCGGTTCAGAATAAAATCAGCATTTCCAATACAATATTGAACTCTATTGAGAGTAATAATAATAAAATAAATGTAAATGTTTCTAATGTTCCTTTCACTTCCAGATCATTGGGACCTGGAATAAACTTTTCAAACTGCACAATAAATAAACTTAAAATTTTCAAGAAATCAGATTAATTACAATTATTATTATGTTGAATATAAATAGGTTTGTTCTGGTTCATATTTTTGAGGAAGTTCTAGGACGTTTATAAAGTGCGTAGTACAGAGTTGCGTAGTTACTTCATTGTCCTAGATAGTTCAAAAACTGTTTGGAACAAAGTGATAAACCAGAACACATATTTTGCGAATCGTAAACGACATCTCTTATATATTTTTTAATTATGTTAAATTTTAAGTATATAAATTCCTACATTTTGGAATTTATAATTGCTACAACAGATGTCTCCGAAATGGAAAAAACTAGGGAGTTGTTGTGGGGTGTGGTATTAACCACTGTTGCTGAGGAGCACGAGATATTAAAACGATAAAGCTTTTGTTTTTGAGTTTTCTTAAAAATAATATTTTAAATATGTCGAATACTGATAAGTAAAAATTAGTTTAATAAAGTTTACTAAATAATATATTGGATATTTTTTTAGAAGTTACAGATGAAATAAATCTTTAGTAATGTTAAGTTTGTACAAACTTACAAACAAATGGTTTCGAAAGGTGAATTAAAATCCCAAAAAAAATGTGGGAAAAAATAAAAGCTTTTCGAATACCTACAAGATAACTATTTACCCATCAAAAGTGGAAAAATAGAATTTAAAAAAGTTTTGAAAAGAACGTATAAAAAAATTAAAGATAATAATAATAAGTCAGGGCGGGGCAGAAAAGATTTTCTATATGAAAAAGAGATTGATGATATCTTTTCAAAAAAAAAAAAAGGAATATTGAACCATTGTGTTTTACTCAATTCGTTTGAAACACTAATCACCGATGAATGTATACCAAATATTATTGTAAATGAACCAAGCACTAGTGGACAAATAAATGAAATCACAGAAATTGAATAAAGAAAATATTATACAAATATCAATACCCTGACGAACCTGAATTAATAACATCACAACTTCCAAAAAAAAAGAAAAATATTATCCAGATCCAGACCAGCATATAATAAAAGAAACGAAATTCTACTAGATATAAAAAACGATTTTAAAAGATTTTTATGCAAAAAAATTAGAAATGGAAAAAGAAAAATTAGAAATAAAAAAAGAAAAATTGGAAGATTCTGAAAAAGAACAAAAAAATTTAGAAAGAATTGAAAAACAAAAATACTTTACAATAAATAAATATTTTTGTGATATCTGTTTTGCATAACTACGGCGTTTATATTAGGTTTAGTATATATTTTGATATTTTTTTATTATTTATAGTTTTTTTTTACTTTGTTTATATTATTAGCTTTAGTATATCTTGTTATTATTTACAGTTCGTTCTCTTTTTGTGATAATGTTTGTTTTATTATTTTTAGTATATATTTTGTGATATTTTGTTTATTTCATTAGGTTTAATATAATATATTGTCATTTTGTTAATTTTTTTTAATTTCCCTTTATTTTATATAATATAAAAAGATATTTTTATACAAAAAATATATTAAGTATGTTAAATATATTTATTAAATATTTAAAATTGACGCTATATAATTTCTATATGCCAATCCTGGTAAATTATCAGCATCTTCATCATCTGCGTCATCTTGGTCCTTCCTTCAACAACTTGAATATTTGGTTGTATATCTTCATCTCCGATATTGATGTTCTCAACTCCATTATCAATGCAGAGATTGTGTAGAACACAACATGTCTCAGAATGAGATGACAAATATTCTCAATTTTTTTAATTTTAATGTGATATAATTTTAAACGTAAATCAAATTTCATTTTTAGAAATTTGACAAAAACAACGACTACATCTTCCCGTTGTTTTACGTTTAACTGAAATAAATCCTCAAAGAGTTCAAAGAAATTCCTACTCTAGAGTAGGTACTCAATCGGACGGTTCTAAACAGTCCAAGATAATTTTAAAAATAACCAGAACACAAAGATCAAAACAATTCAGAACTGTCCAAGTGAGAACCAGAACACGTGAATTATCACACTGCGCTTGTCTCTGATGGTTCTACACAGTTTTATCTGTGAACCAGAACAAACCTAATATAAATAGAATGTTTATAGTTTTTCCTACATGGTAATACACCTCACAATTTTGTAGATTTTTTTATAGAAATAATGTGTAATTACTGTTATTGTGTTCATTACAAATATAAATATAATATTTTTAGTTCTTGATTATTTATATCGGTCGTAGAAAAAATAGCGTATGCAACTCTCATGTAACGGTTATTACATGATCGTTGCATAATATACTATTACTACACACGTTACGTAATATACTATTACTTTAATTTTTATTATTATACTGACAATATAAGCTCTTTCTACGGAGAGCAACGTTCCTAAATCACCATAACTAAAAATCTTCGACGGTATGTGTTAGTGTCTGTGAGCCTAGGATTCCAGTCTCGCGCAGGGAACTAATTCCTGAAATGCATTAGAAAAAAATCGTGATCAAAACTATTGTTTTTAAAATTAGAAACCAATAGCATATTATAGCTCAGACCATTGTTTCACCAACCAACTTTACTTAAATATTTCCTGGCTAAGACATCCGCCTGGAAACAATTTCCAGTTAAGTCGGGAATGCTCAATGTCCTCATTATTCCCTTATTACTTAGGCAACGTGGGAATTATACCACGTAGAGAGCTTCCCCTGAAAGTGCTTTGTCTTATTGATCGTGGAGGCTTGTTCAAAGTTTTATTATACAGAGTTTTGGTTCTTATGCAATTAAGTTCTGCAATGAATTTTGCAATTGTTATAAACCTTCACCACACAAGAAATTCATTTTGTGCAATGATTTTGTTTGAATGGAATTTTTTTTTTTTGACTCACAATACCTAGGTGCTTAAAATAATAGTCAAATACAAACGATCTTATAAATGTAAAAGTTTACAAACACAACTTCAACACTAACGATGCAGAACGTCGATGAGTGATTTTAATTTGTTTCCAAGAGTAATCTAATTAAAGATGGGTTTCCAAATTGCTGGACCAAAGCTTAATATGCTTTTATTGTGTTCTTGATATTGAGAAAATTCTATTAAATTAAATTAAACGCATCTCCCTTTCCCTTAATCTTTTCTTGGTTTAAATGCATAAGACACACTTTTTGTTCATACGTAATTTCGAGTATTATGTATTTTTCTGTTATTCTTTTGCATACTTTTCTTTTTAAGACGACTTATTTTCTTTCTTGTTCAGTATGAATAACTTTCAGAAAGTCTATCTGTACTGTACTATCCTCAATGAAAGTAGTGTGACATGGCTAGGGCGAGTTTTCTTTGAAACTGTAAATTCCATGTTACCGTCCACATTACAAAGTCTGTTTAAACACAACGGTATATATTTATTTCCGTTCGACCAGTTGTTTAATTTTAACTGCTCTGCTATGTTACAAATATTAACCACTTAACCAATAGAAATGACCGACACATGTACGGTTTTCTGTTGTGTTGGAACAGATCTAGGATTATCAATACACGCCTATTATCTTACCACTTTAAGTTTATTATTTTTAAATTTATATATCCATTAAGTTAGTTATTTAATTTTTAAAAACAATTAAAAGGTATTAAGTTTGAGATTTCAACTAAGTATTTGCCTAAAGGGAGATTGTAAATTCAGCAGCTTAAAGCGATTAGTCTTTAATCTCTTATGTAAATTCGTACGGTCAAAATTTTGACTAGTAATCCTAAGATGTAAACTCCTCCGATTATCTTTAGTTTCATTCATCCTGCAATTTAGTGAGATCAATGTTGAAAGTTAGCAGTTCTTTTTCTAACAGATAAAAAATGGAAAAGTGATTCTGTAGTGACTAGTAAAATAAGATAATCTGAAGAATGGAATGGAAAACAAAATCAAAATCAAAATCCTTGCGAAATAGCCAGGAAAATTTGAGCCTAAAGTAAAAATGGTCTAATAGGTATGTTTTGAATAAAATATTGTGTGGTATTACTTATTGTTAACTAAATAATTGCAGGAAATTCCAGTGAAATTGGTATATATTCTTGAAAATACACGTAAATATAGAATATTGTTTGAAAAAAGGTCTTTTTGTTTACTTTTTTTTGTTATAAAAACCATAAATAATATTAAAAGCTTTTAAAAGTACATTGTCAATATTTTTAATTTACAATTAAGTAAAGAAAACAGGAAAATAAATAAATAGGTTTCCATTAAAGAGGTACTCGGCTCCTCAATAACACTGGGTTCGATCGTCGGTTTCCAAATGGCTGTGAAATATTAAGTACCAAATGGTTGACCCGTGTGGGTGGTACCGTTCGGTTAAAATTTCTAATGGCGTTTCTATTGTGAAGCGATTAACATTAGAACGCACTCGGCAGAACAAAGCGGATTTTATTTATACACTTTTTGTTTGGTCTTATTTTGTAGGTGGGAGAACAAGCTCTATAAATGGACGACTGGTTTCCTTGGTATGAATATTTGATATCATTTATAAGAGATAAAAATTAATTATGTTAAATACGTAATAGATATAAGAAATTAGGTAACACAAGTATTATTTTCCATTTATGCATTTGTTTGTTTCTTATTTTTTAGTATTTTTTTTATTCTCAACGACTAAAAAATATAATCTGTATAATAATACAGTAGTGTCTAAATAGTAATTAAAACGTGTTTCTACAAATCGACAAAGATTAATGACAAATTTGATTTTTTTCAATTAAACCATTTTAAAAATAATGAAAAACATTTAAATTGTCGTTTTATTGTTATATTATTATCGATATTGGTAAAATTTATTTTAATGAATTATGTTTAAATGCATTGTATAAATGCACTTAATTACAAAGTAAATATCAACAGTATAAATCAATGTGCTTACAATAAAATTCTTGTGTACGGTATAAATCTCGTGTGATTGAAGATATGGGAGAGGGAAGACCTTGAATGATAGACAAGTTTCTAATGTCACGACTTTATAATATGCGGCATGTACGAATTATGCAACTAACCATGGTTTTTTATCAGTTTGTTCTATCAAATATAAGAGGTTAGGTTAAGATCTTGTGTATCTAACATGGGTGTATATTTATAACTATATAATCAAATTAATTCAATCAATATAGGGATAAGAAATTAATAGTACCTCAGAAAAGTTTAAATGGTTTAAAAAAACTTTAGTAGATCAATAATTTTATGGGTTTTACTGCCGCACGGAGAATGTCTTCGTTGTTTTATTGTATACAGTTTTTTATGTGTATTGCTATTATGGTCATCGTAATGTTTACGTAATTTACAAATTTGACGTAGTATTTATATAGTCTAAAAATTAAAATTTTAGATGTGGCCAATTGTATTGTTACAGGATTATTTTAGTAAAAAAAGTAGTATCCCGAAAAACAAGGTCATCATTTAACAAACAATGCTAGTTGTATTTAGTTAATTAGTAAATATACATTTTTAAATTTAATCATTCTAGCATGTCATTCGTGTTTGAGTTTACAAGAGGTACTATAAGCAATAATAAAGAATTTATTAAACACAATTAAATGTAATTAATGTAATATAATTATTTATAACTATATAATCAAATTAATTCAATCAATATAGGGATAAGAAATTAATAGTACCTCAGAAAAGTTTAAATGGTTTAAAAAAACTTTAGTAGATCAATAATTTTATGGGTTTTACTGCCGCACGGAGAATGTCTTCGTTGTTTTATTGTATACAGTTTTTTATGTGTATTGCTATTATGGTCATCGTAATGTTTACGTAATTTACAAATTTGACGTAGTATTTATATAGTCTAAAAATTAAAATTTTAGATGTGGCCAATTGTATTGTTACAGGATTATTTTAGTAAAAAAAGTAGTATCCCGAAAAACAAGGTCATCATTTAACAAACAATGCTAGTTGTATTTAGTTAATTAGTAAATATACATTTTTAAATTTAATCATTCTAGCATGTCATTCGTGTTTGAGTTTACAAGAGGTACTATAAGCAATAATAAAGAATTTATTAAACACAATTAAATGTAATTAATTGTGGTAACCTTTACTTTGTGGAAGTCCGTCTTACTAAGAACAATAAACAACTAAACGGTTGAACTAAATTTCCACTATTCTAAACAATCATGGTAAACATCTATTCAGTACAAAATTCATAAGATTTGATAAAAAAATTTAATAAAAATAATTTACGAAATAATAGTAAATTAGTATCGTTTGACGTAACTAATATATTCTTAAAAATACCTACTAAAGAATGTATGGTTCTAGTTAAAAAGCTATTAAATGAAAGAAATATCCATCCAGGTATAATATCAGATATAATTGATCTATTTGATATATACATTAGTCAAAATTATTTTACTTTTGATAACAACGTTAATATTCCAAATGAGGGTCTTCCCATGGGATGTCCTATTTCTCCAATTTTGGCAAATATATTTATGAATAATTTAAAAAACAAAATCTTTAAATCTAGTTATAAAAGCAATATTTTTTTTGGTATAAATATGTTGATGATGTGTTTTGTAGGTAGCGAACCACAGTTTATAATATAATTTATAATTATACTTAATAATACCTTGCATCCTAAAATTAATTTTACTTTAGAAGTTGAAGAAAATAATTCAATTAATTTTTTAGATGTAAGAATTGGAAAAGGTTATTAATTCATTAAATTATTCAATATACAGAAAACCAACACAAATAGGTGTAACCATACCATATAATAATTCAAATCATACTATATTACATAAATTAGCAGTTTATAATTTCATGATACATATAGTCCCCAGTACAAGGACCTCTAATTTTTTTGACACATACAAATTTCATATTTTGTGAATATTTTCTTCGCGTTGAGTCCGACAAACTTTTCCTCTGCGAAAACTTTCTGTGCTCCTGCGTTTTTGAATGCCCGATTCTCGAAATTGTCGATATAACCACACTATGACTCCCCGTACATACATATTTGATTTTTTAAAAATTGTTTATTAAAATTATATTAAAAATTGTGGTCAACTTGTCCGACAAAAATCATGAAGCGTATAGAGTGTCCACCGCTCTGAAAATGTCGATATGACGTCATTACATCTCCCCGTACATTTAATAATAAATTTAATATTTCTCGATTTAAAATAAAATACTGATTGTAAAAAAATATGTGTCCGACAAATGTAATACTGCATACTTATAAAAAATTAAAAAATGATAAATTATTTAATATTTCTTCATAATAATTCATCTTTGACATATTATTACAAACGAAGTAAACCATCCATATCTCAAATGTAACTTACACTACTTACAAACTATAAGACATCTAATTTTGTAATAATATACATCAATTATTATGGATATCAATAGTTATTTCAGAATTTGTCCAAATTAGTTATCCAACAACACATATATTTGTCTCCTGTATATTAGTATAAGTTAAGAGAATATGTCTGTCTTTATAAAAATAGTAATTTCTATTCTTTTCAATAGAAATAAAACGAAACTTATGAAATAAAAATTTTAATGAACAATTAAGTTAATACAATAAAACATTTAATTTAAATAAAAATGATAAAAAAAACAAATAATAAAAGAAATGTAGGATAAAAAATTTTTAAAAATAATTTTTGTTACCGATTTCAGCTTTGAGCCATCGTCAGCTGACAAAAATACTTCTAGTACATTTCATTCTTCTGTAGCCTCAGCTCCATGTTTGTCATTTTCAGTAGGTACCATCTACTTCCTGGTTGGTTTATAAAATAGTATTTCTTCAGAAACAATTCAAATTACTGAAATTTATTGTACTAACTGTTGAAGTCCATCTTAATAAGAACATTGAAAATATAACTTTTTCACAAAACCTTCAACTTTTATTCAAAAAATCTTTTAAAAATACAATTACGATATGTCAATCTGATGATGCTTTATAGTGGTGAGAACGACATTGATGAAGGTCGTGAAAATAATGATGATGATGTTTTAATTAGTAATTCTGATCTAGAATGAATTTTTTTCTTTCAATAAAGAATAAAATACATATTTTTGTACCTTTTTATATAAAATAAAATATCAATATAAATGAAAACAGATTTTGAATTTTCCAGATTTTTTAATTGAAATTATTTTATAATTGAATTGTTGATTTGTAAATTCTATGTCATCCAGTAAAACTTATTCACTCAGAAAACGACAAAAGTAACTATGCCATTGGTTTTGATGTCTTTTTTTTTCATTTTCTTGTCGGACTGACTCAATATATTTGTCGGACAAATCTATATTTGTAATTAGAATACTATTATCCATCATTGTTATTTTTGTCCGACATGTATGTACGGGGAGATGTAATGACGTCATATCGACATTTTCGGAGCGGTGGACACTCTATACGCTGCATGATTTTTGTTGGACAAGTTGACCACAATTTTTAACGCAATTTTATGAAACAATTTTAAAAAAATCAAACTTATATGTACGGGGAGTCATAGTGACGTCACATCGACATTTTGAGGGTGGTGGACATCCCATACACAGCATGATTTTAGTCGGACAAGTTGACCACAATTTTTAATATAATTTCCAATGCAATTTCAAAAATAACATCTTCGCAACATCAGCATTAATGTAATTTAAAACACAAAATAATGTTGAAAATATTGTTAAAAATGTGAAAACAAAATTACCTAAATTAAAAAATATGGTTTTTACAAAATTAATTGTCCAAAATACATAGGTTAAACATAAAGATATTTTGAAGTAAAATTTAATGAACACTAAAGAGCATATAGATTACAACAACCAGATAAGTCGAAATACGCAAAACACCTACTTGAACATCCAAACTCACTCATACACACCAATGACATTCAAATACTACACATTTGTGATAAAAAAAAAATTTAGATTTTCTAGAAGAACATGAAATTAAAAGACATCTAGCAAATCAACAATTTAAAGTAGTTAATGAACAAATAAATTTTGGAATTTCTCCACTATTAAACTGTTTACTTGATTATTATATATACCTATATTATATATTAAGTTGGTGTAAAGATCAGCATGATATAGTTTTTTTCTGTTTTTTTTATATCATTGCACAGTTATACTGATCTTAGAGGGAAATACATCCAGGATAATCCCTTAGGGCTAATAACATCTAGGCTTTAATATTGTTATGTCTTATTACTTCCTTACTTAGTCTAGCTTTAACTACTTATCAACAACATATACTTAGCTACAAACAAACAAAATGTAACTTCAATATGTCAATCTGACGATGCTAGTTTTTAGCGAAACAGCTGTCATTGCACTTAAAAACGTATTTTGGGAATAAATAGTGAAAGTTTAGTTTAACCCTTTAGTTGTTTATTGTTCTTCACAATTAAATGTGTTTTTGCTGTAGTATCTATATTTACCCATTATATGCTTTTTCTGTGTTACAAACAATTGGAATTTTCCTGACTGCACATTAAATAAAACAATTTAAAATGTTTCCTAAATATCCGTCAAAATATATCTTTATTTATATTAAAATTGGCATCACAACGATGGCCATGGGCCATCATCAGGTATATAAAGAAAAAGCTAAAACATTCTTAATTAAAGCAATTAAACGGCAATGTTTTTTAAGAAAACTCTTTTACTTGTTTTTCAAGCTTTCGAAATATATTTATTCCTTGATAATGAAATTAATGAAATGAAATAAATATATTTTGAAAGCTTGGAAAACTTCAACTTCAACTTAGATTTTGTCCATGACTTGTTGACAAAAAAATACAACAGACGGTGTTTCTTATTGCAATGTAGAAAAAATAACATATTCCTAACACACACTCACTAGACCTATAGAGGACTTATTACTAAGACAATAAGCACACATACACATCAAAGAACACAATTACAGGTTAGGAATAAAACTGTTAAGTATTGAAATTTCAACTAATCACAAATTAATTAATAAATTAGAAAATTCTTTGAAAAAATTAAAATCTGATATAATCTCTTTAACTAATGAATCTATTTTTCAAAATTTTGCTCATAAACAACAATGTTCTTATAACACAATTTTTCATAAAGTAAAACATAAAAATATTGCTAAACTTAACAATTTAAAAAATACCAAATTACAATCAAAAATTAAAACTAATTCAAATTGGATAAAAAACATTTCAAATGTAACCATCCATGTTATCATTAGGACCTAAATTCAGTATAGGACCAAAATTAGGTAAATATTTTCCTATTAAGAATATTTTGGCAGATACAGACTTCATTACATCAACAATTGTTAACCAAACGGAAAGAAACATCACCATCGCAAGAGCTACTAACATTATTACCAATCACATTCGTTCTCCGCACACTCATCCCTCTGTTCTTCATAATCTATTATTGAAATCAAAAAAAAATTCTAAAAAATAATCCAAATCTTATTTTAACTACCTACATCAGATAAAGGTAACGTTACTGTTGTAATAAATAAACAACAATATTTAGAATTATCCAATGACATTATTAACAGTTCATCTTACATTGAACTTAAGAAAGATCCAACTGCTTCAATACAAAGAGAAGGTAACGCTATCTTAAAAGAACTGAAAGATAAAGGACAGATTGATGAGGGTGTGAAGAAGAAATTAACTTCATATTATGGTGTACCCCCGAAGTTTTATGCTTTAGCCAAGATACACAAACCAATACTATCAGTAAGACCAATTTTTGCATCAATAGGTGCCCCAACTGAAAATATTGCTTCCTTCTTGACAGATATCTTGACTAAAGCATTCAACTCTGATAATGAATATTACATAAAAGATTCGTTTGAGATTAGTAGTAGGTTTAATAATACAATATTACCACCTATGTCCTGGCTAGATTGGATGTGGTTTCTTTATTTAGCAATGTTTATTTAGATGTTAGTTTAAGAGTAATTCACAAACATTGGAACAGTATTAGTACCCATTGTAGCATCTCCAGAAGACAATTTCATTAAATTAATAACTTTTTTATTCAATAGCACTTATTTTACTTTTAACAATAAAATTTATTAACAAACTTTTGGTACACCTATGGGTGCCTCTATTTCACCAATTTGTAGCAACATATGTGATGGATGATGTTCTGGACACAGTATTACCAGTTTTATCCTTTAGACCTCATTTTATCAAGAAATATGTTGATGACATTGTAGCTTTACCAGAGAATGGTATTGATGAAATCCTTAGCACCTTCAATAGTCTGGACCCGTACATACAATTTACCATTGAAAATGAAGATGAAAATAACTCGGTACCCTTTCTAGACACTAGGTTCATACGAACAACAAACAATAAAATAGTGATAGATTGGTACAGAAAACCATGTAGTTCTGGTAGATATATAAATTACTTATCGTACCACAAACATTCAATGAAAGTAAATTTGGTCAAAAAGATGAAAAGATGAAAAATAGAGTGTTGGGAATTTCTTATAAAACCTTTCATATTAAAAATCTTAATATCTTGTTAAAGTTATTTATCGACAATTCATATCCTAGTAGTTTGGTAAAAAATATTTTGTTCAGCACTTGATCATCACTTGATAACATAATTGACTACAACACACAATACAATAGTTGAATCTAATATAGTTTCAATTTAAACTTTTTTTACCTCTTTACCATGTATCAAAGAAGTTACTCCCAAACCCATACTTTTCAATAAATTCTCAAATATCAAAATAGCTAACAGAAATGTCCTAACAATTAGAAAAATTCACAGTACAGTCAAAGATTTAGATCCTTTTAGATCCTTTAAAATCAAAAACGAATGTTGTGTACAGTATACCATGTTTTGATTGTGATAAGTGGTATGTTGGTCAAACCGCAGGTTCCATTAATTCTAGAATCACCTCACATAAAAGTAATTGCAGATTACATCCCGAAAGATGCGCTCTAGCAGCTCATGAGAATAATTTTGACCACCATGTCAATTATGACGATTTAAAAATACTTTCCATTGAAACAAACTATAAGAAGAGATCGTTCTTAGAAATGGCGCACATTTTTGAACAAGACAATTGTATGAACAGAAGGACAGACATAGATCACTTAAGTGAGATTTATTCATATCTATTGACCATCGATAAAAATGTACGTTCACACAACTTGTCAGTGTCAAAATTATAACAAACCGCTTGGAGCAATCTACACTTTCACTACACTTTAACATTCTTTAGTACCAAGTGACAATTAGTTGTCAGTTGAATTCTAACCTGTCAATGATCGTACTACTCGTGGAAGTAGTCACCTTTTTTTATTTTTATATAAAAAAAATTTTTAACTTTAACATTAGAAAATAAGTTTTATCAAATGTATTGTTAACAATTTTTAAACAAAAATTTTACATATTTTACAAGTGTCACGTTGATTTATTTGTTTTTAAAAAAAGTAATTTCTACGCAAAATAAATGACCGAATATGTATGTCTTGCATGCAATTTTCCTAGTTAGTAAGATAGGATATCAATAATTAAAAAAACACACATCAATCTGTATCTTTATCAGATACAGAACATTGAGAAGGAGTACATGCATTAGTAGTATTTATTTTAATGTCATTTAATGTAAGTAACATTTGTTCCGCATCTCCTTCGCAGTTTTCTGTACCTAAATTAAATAGTTTAATGCACTTTTCCACACAATACAAACGCTATCACTGATTTATTCACATACAACCAACTGCCTACCTTAATCAAAACTAACGGCGACGGCTATGGATACTCCCAAAGTGTCATGGCGATACCTGCAAATGGATGCTCACCCTCTCCATATAGAGTCGATACTCTGGTTTGTGTTATATACTCTGTGGCTCTATATAATCAGTGACTATATGTCTCATTAGTAGATATTTTATTCATCAAGTTGTAAGTAAAATCATTAGTTTTAGTACAATTTTGTCAAACTAAGTGTAATCATTTGTAGTTTCCCTGATGATGGAAATAAATAAATAAATAATTATATATAATGTGTTTTAAGAAATCTCTTTTACTTGTTTTCCAAGCTATCGAAATATATTTATTTCATTATCAAGGAATAAGCACGAGTATAAACAAAATTGGTGTTAAAAAAATGGTAAATATAACATACAAAACTATTTTAACTTTAATTTGGATTTTAAAAAAAATTTTTAAGTCAAATTATTTATAAAACACCAATTTTGTTTATACTCGTGCTTATTCCTCGATAATGAAATAAATATATTTCGAAAGCTTGGAAAACAAGTAAAAGAGTTTTCTTGAAAACATTGCCGTTTACCCCAATAATTCTGGTATTACCTATTAGTCAGCAAAGAATTTAAATATAATTATATATACAGGGTGATTGATTAGTGTGAGAAGGCTCAGTAGATCTGTTAAAGTAAAATTTACAAAAAAAAAATATTAACAAAAATTGTAGGCAGCTTTAAACTCCACATTTAAAAATTAGTTACAATCTTACAGAGTGTTCCATAAGATGGTGGCACACCAAACTTATTTTTTTTTAAAGGAACACCCTGTATTTTATTTTAAATTTGAAATCTGCTTAACTTCTACATCACAACAATGTAAAGTTTTATTATGTTATATCGGGTATTTAAAAAGTTATAACCAATATTACCTGAAAATCGTATCAAGTTTAACCCCCTGTATAATTAAAAAGGAGAATAGGAACATTAATCTATTGCAACCATAGTTTTTTAACAATTGTTAAAAATTATAAAACATATTCGTTTTCATAATATTCGTTAAATCAAATAAGGGTAAGTCAAAATGCTAGTACATTATTTTCTTGGTAATTTTAAATAAAACACCCTGTATTTTATATCACTATCTTAAAGTACTAATATTATATTTCAAATTTTATGAAGTACTCCCTATACCTAAAGTTATCAGTTTTCTAGATATTTTTATTTTTCCATCAAAGTATTGATTTGGTAGATATAACGTTTACCAATAATTATTGTGAGTTGGCCATGATTGGTTTGTCAGAAACTGACAATTTGACATTATTGTTTATTATTTTAGTAATGAAATATTGTCTCTGAAAAGAAAATAATTTATTTCAAATAAATTTTATTTAAAATAACCGACTGAAAATTAAGAAAAAAAAATTAACAATAGAGAAAAATAAAAAGCAACAGTAATTTTAACTTATCTTACTTAAGTAAGATGTTTAAAATGACCTCCCAGAAAAATTTTTAAAATGCAATTCGGATTCCAACTTTCATATCATCCCTTGTTGTTGGAGGTATTTTATACACTTCGTTCTTAACGAAACCCCAACCCCAACGAAGTAATATTTAGTAGTTAATAGACAGCTTATTTTTTGATAAAGTTATAATTCCAAAATTCAATTAACGGTAAATTTTACAAGATAAGCATTATAAAAAGAATTTTTTATATTTTGCACTTATAAAAATCTTCATTATAAAATGCATTTGCGTATCGTAATGTAACTTTTACGCACGCAAATTTTTGTTTTAAATGGTTGGCGCCATGAGTGAAGTATCTAAAGGCAAGACTATTGACAATGACATTAGTGGCTAATAGCAATTTATTAATTTTATATTGTTCTTTAAGAAAGTATCTGTGAATATGAATATAATATTTTACTTACATAATATATTATTATTGATATATTATACATTTTAAAATATTTGAAAACATTAACATTTCATAATTTAAATGTCAAAACTGTCAAATGTTATAAATTACACAGTGCTACCGACATACTTTTTAAAATAAAAATTTTCGTAATTACATAAAAATAATAAATTAATTTAAAAATGATAAAATGGCAAAATATAAAATATTATAAACAACTTATTTCATATGGCTGTTGCCAGACACTCGTTCTTTAAAAACTCATCGCTTCGCGATTCGTTTTTGAACTTGAACTCGTGTCATAACAGAATTCCATATGAAATGCGTTGTTTAATATACTATTAAAACACACAATAATGGCAAATGAAAAAGAACAAAATACCTAAACATATTTAATAATGACACAGAACAGAGAATGTTAAATAAAACAGTCTTAAATTATGCAGTACCTATTATAAATAATTATTAATTTTAACTATAGTTATTACTATTTTCAATGAAATTTAACATTGTAAGTAACCTGTAATCTATAAAACATTTGTATTTTTGTAATTGTAAACTATCACGAAATAATATTTTATCTTTATATATTTTTATAATCTGTAAGTTTGTAGTTTGGCAATGGAGCATTTATCAAATTGACAAAATTGCTTTGTTTATCCTTTCTAGATATTCTTAATTCTAAAATCCTGAAAATGGTTTCTACCACTCTGTATGTCGAAAAGCAACACGCACAAACCGGTATTTAAACGCCAAGTCATATACTCATCCTTCCCAACTCAATTAGGTTGTTAATTCTTTAATATCTCGCTCTATTCGTCTAAGTGATATCAATAACAGAGAAACCGAACTTCTTTCTATTGAAAATGCCCTCTTACACAAAATGGATTCGAGAAAACCCATATCCAAAGATCTATCAGACGGAATCTGGATCCATCATCTTCTAAATCTTCTACTCAGTTAGAAAATAGGAATAGAATAGGAAAATAGATTCTTAGAACTGCCAATATTCAAACCATCTTCACAACAAAAAAATCTCCCAATTGGTCCGGTCTGTAAAAGACAAATTTGCAAAAGAAAGTCATGGTGTATATAAGATCCCCTGCAGTGACTGCCCTCAGTCAAACCAACCGTCGAATCCAAACAAAAATTTCTGAACATTCCCTATCCGTAAAACATTTAGACTCAAACAATGCTCTAGCGCAACATAAAATTCAAACAGGTCATACTATTGACTTCCCTAATACCTGAAACTTAGGCAACGTTCGTTCCCTAAAACCTTGACTAATTAGAGAAGCAATAGAAATCGAAAAGCGCCCAAACTGTATCAACAAACGGGAAAATGGAAACCCCTAACTACCCGCCAGCAATCATTCCCGTCCAATAGTTTCCCGCATTCGGTTCGCCCTCCCTCCACCGCTCCTAAGCATATGAACCCGACACCTACCGAAACTCGTTAGTTGTCCCTGAGAACTAAGCAGACTGATGCCTGCATGCACCATTGTACAATTTCTCTGATTAAGACTAACCGTGATTACATAATGTTTTTCTTATGCACCAAGCCTTTTTCTCCTAATCCTGGGATTAAGACTAGATAACCGCGGTTAGTTAATAAGTGAGGTTAGGATGTTTTGTTTGGTTCTGATTTCTGATATCATTTACATGTATTTTTTTCAATAGTGAGTAGTGATAAACTGTAGTAGTGAAAAATAATTATGGAAGTGGAAGACCTATTATTTGATGATGATCTAGACGTTAATGACATGATGGGTTTCCTAGGCGTTGGAATGAGAGAGAAAATTATTTTGAAGCCCTGGATGACCTTAGTTTCTTTCGTCGCTTCCGCCTCACGAAACCAACAAGGGTAGATCTTCTTGAAGAGGTTGAAGAAGCTCTAACTTATGATAATAGGATATAAGTATACCTTATGCAATTTTATGTCTCCAATAACTAGATGGAATTGCACTTTAAACTGTATTCTTAAATCACAACGAAATAAATTGAAGCTGATAATTATAATTTCAAACAAGCGAAACTCAAAGCAGCCTCTTTGCCTGTAACCTTCACATCAATCAACAAGAATTGTTACAGACATGACGGATTCCTAAGAAAATTGCAATGTTGCCAGCTCCACCCAGCTGGCCATAATTACCAAATCACAATTAGCTAATTTGAGTGCAAAATTCTTTGGTGCATCGAACCTACTTTTTAACCGTGACTACATACTTAGTTGTGGTTAGCTAATTACGAGAAAACGTAAAAATGGTGCATACAGACATGAGACTTGATTGACAATTAGCAGGTATAGTGCGAGTAGTGGAGTGGGCAGATTGAGACCACGAAATCGTACTAAACCCTACGCATCCTATCCTATCCTTACTTTCTTTTAATAATGACTTCAAAGTGGGAGTAGAAACGTGGAGACAAAAATTCTTCTGAACGCGGTTTTTCCAGAAAACTTAGTCATCTTTTTGACCGTAGAAGTATTTCCGAACATTTCATATATATTTGTCTAAGGTGCATGTCACAGCTGTCAGAACGGGTCTATGTTGCCAAGCATTTAAAATAGTATTAGAATCTAGTAAATATGAAACGAAGTTTCTTTAAATTTCTTCTTTTTATTTGAGTACAAAATTAAGATAGGTTAGTTATACAGAAGAAAAGGTTATTCCCAAATAAAAACTTATTTTTACTTCTCTTACAGCATTCAAAGGTAGCAATGGGGTAAAAGTGCGAAATAAAACACGGCTGGAGGTTACCACAAAAAATTGCAGAAACCAGATACGTCAATGTAATACGCGCGAATATCAAAATTTTATCTAATAAATCATGTTTGACCGCGGCAATATGGCGCAATTGTGCCAATATATAAAATATTTTAGCACGAGTTATGTTCTTTTGAACGAAGAAAGTCAAACGAACAGAGCGATTTGTTTAGTTTGATTACGTTTGATACTGGACAAGGAGAGAGATGGGGACAGATATATTGTGTAAAATTAGAGCTAGGAATAAAATCAGCTAATCACAAAAATATGGTAAAATTAAACTTCAGCATTTCAAAATAACGTAGAATTAATCATTTCTCAAAAATAAAAACCAATAAACCGGAATTCCTAGATAGAGTTCTTTGTTTCAATGTAATTCAATGTAGCTCTAAAATGAATAAAAGTAAGAATTACTTTTATTCATAGTTAAAAATCGATAGATTATGATTAATATTAGTTTAAACTGAGTAATTAGATTAGATTGTCTTAGGTCGTAAAATCCAGTCAGACTTCTCTGAAGATCTTTTGTGCCTAGCGTAGCTAAGCAGCTTTCTAATGACGAATTCCTAATTTCATAAGAATTCAGAGCAACTTATTTTAGGAATTTAAGCCGTTTGCAGAACAATGCTATGCAGTTATATTATTATCTCCGCTCTCCGATTTCCTCTGACTCAGGAAACTAAATGCCAAAGTGTGACATATTACGACATATATTCATCTTCCTCACCACATTTTCTGCATAACGGGTCCTCGGCAAGTCCTATTATGTTCATGTGTTTTCGGAGATGGCAGTATCCTGTAAGCAGTTCCACTACCTTTCTTAGTTGGGTTCTACTTAGGCTGAATAGTTCTGTAGTTTTCTTCCTGGATGGACCTGTTATGAATAATCTGGATTGTCTGAGTCTAGGCAAAAAGGAGCTAAGAATAGAGTTAAGATATCGGTTTTTGAGTACAGGGGAAAAATTATTCAAAATCATTAAATCTAAACAAATAACTTTGTAACCAAACTTCCACTGTAAACTATTTTATTAGATTCATACTTTTTTGCCAGTGCCCACTGAGTAGATTCTGACGATAAAATGAACGAACCTATAGCATATACCATGTTATTAATGTCCAGGCTGCTCTAAGTGAAATTAGGATTGTCGGCAAAGAGACAAATTTTAAAATGTCGTTAATAAAATGTAAAAACAAGATAGGACCTGATACCAAACCCTATGAAACCACAATACTGTGCCTGCTCTAAATACTGAATTTATGATATCCTCGACATAAAAAACGTATTTGATATGCTGTTTTAATTTAGATTATTTACTCATATATTTGGTAACGTTTAACGAGACATTATATATTTTAATAAATCTTTAACAATTCCACCAAATTTTTAAAACCGGCTCTGTTTCAGTATAAATAGGTAGGCATGTAAAGCGATATTGTTAATACATAATATTTGCCTTGACAAATAAACACGCTTTCTGGTGCATTCATATCGAAATCGTTAGAAATTAAGGACAAACATATCAATGTGTAATCTCCTTTAAACTCTATAAATTAAATTCTCAGAGAGTTCATTTAACTAAGACAAAGTCTTTGGGTACTTTTCGATAAAATTGCGTAATTCAAAAACCACTAAACAAAAATCGTTAAACCAAATAAGTTTAAGCAATGTACTAGTGCAAGTAGCTTTAATTAATACTAAGTCTTTAAATCCAATTAATTTAATATTATATTTTAATATTATATTTTAATATTATATTTATTATTATTATAAAAAAATTGCACTATTGCTGGTAATATTTACCTATCCCGAGCGTAAACACAAATGGGATTAGGCTCAAAATTTATATATTCAAAAATTTCCGCACAGTGTGCCATGTATTTAAAATTGCTGCCTTTTGCAAATCGATGGAAGTGTTTTTATGAAGACCGAGTTTTTTAAGACTGTCTTGAAGAGTTCTAGGGATGACTCCAGTTGATGATACCATGATCGGAACCACCTCCACTTTTTCTGCTTGCCACTGACATCTGTGCGGGTTGTTCTCTGAATATATTTCAATTCCATTGGAGCAATGTTTGACTTTTCCTTCTTCGGATTCTATCCATGCTGCACCCTGTTTTTGAGGATTGGACTATATTGAAGACCAATAGTAAGTTCATCCTTTCTTGGAAGACTATGGTTGTTGTTTGTTCCGGCGCTGCTGAGTTGTCTATAGAACAGCTTTTCATTGTTGTTAAATAAATGATTTTGTTGCTTTTTCTTTGTTCTGACCCTATTAGTTAAGCGTCTAGAGGTTTTCATGCTGTTTTTAAATTCGGTAAGTCGTCCCGACTCGTTCCATATGTCATTAATGGACTTCTAGAGTCGCTGTTGCCACCGAGGTTCGTGTTGCTTTTTCTCACCACAGTAGATAAGGGTATGGATCTCTTCCAGAGTTTGGCAGTCCTTGGCACGATCCTTTAACAGTGAATTAAATAGTGCAAGGATCCCATTGGTGTTTCTATTGGATTTTATTCCGTTGAGATATAACCTCAGAAATTTGAAAGTAAGAACTGTCGCTTCTGAGAAGGCGTAAATTAAAATGAATTGTTTACAATTATTATTCATGAAAGATTAAGTTTTGCATTGAAAATCTTATATCATAAGAAAAAACTAAAGTATTAGATATTTGCGACAACTACCGTTATTTGATTTCATCACAATAACTCTATCACAAATCTATTTTTAGTTATTACTTGACAATGAACGGTATTATATTTGAGATATTTATATAATTGGGAATGTATGTAAATTTTCAAATGCCAATATCTAATAAACCAGCCGTTTTAGTAAACTGACAATTTTCTTTTAACTATAATGATCCTTTTAAATTCATTAAATCAACTAGAACTATTCACTTTATTTGACTTTCATTTTGTACCATTCAAATCGCCATTCGTGAGTCAATCAAATCCGCTCGACCGACAATTCGGGAATACCAGTATTAATTACAAAAACAACATATATTACTACCTATACATACATATAAATCACGTATCTAAAGAGAAAAGAGAAACAAAAGGGTCTCCATTGGTGTTTTCATTCGATTTTTGAAACTTTGACAATTTTATATTTGATGGGTTTCATATTTATCTCTCTCTTTTTTTCATATTACCTCATATATCCGTAATAAAAATATTCTACAAGTTTCTACGTGTTCTTCAAAAAATGTAACGTTAATCTGTCTTTAGTACATTAACTACTGAGAAAACTTTTATATTACGGTTTTTCTATCTAGTATTTCAACCTCTACATATAATTCCACATGTTCATTTGACTCTAGAATCTTCAATCCTGAATGCACATGAAACATTGTACTAACCTTTTGTAGAAGTTAATCATATTCAAATTGCGGAATAAAAATTAATCTATTCTGATCCAATATACCGAAATCAACATAGTAGTTTTCTCATTAGACGAAGAATTAAGGCAGCACTTCTAACATAGTTCAAATTTTTTCTGGTAGATACTAATTAAAAATATTAAACAAAAAAACTTTTAACAAAACTTCCACATTAGCTTTGTTAGTTAAATGACAGCTGTTTCGATATTTTTTTCCTAGCAGCCGTCCGCGCGCCGGTCTCACCTCAGTCTCTTGGGCTTATTGTGGATTCTCCTGTATTTTACTACTACCTGTCCAGAAATTCAGTTTCCTATATGTGCTCTTACAGGTTCTTTGCTGGTTGGCGGTAGAAGTCTTCTAGGATCATTTGAAGTTTCCCATCTGCTTAAAACACAGAGGTGTATTTGCCAAGTGGGAACCTCGTATCTGCCTGATTTGCTGTATATTCCCGCTCCTGTACCAATCTCATTCTTTGATCCGTCTGTGTACCAGATCAATTTATTCGCTCTAGTTAGTGGAGGTGTTTTGTTCTTCTCTAGTACCTTTCGATCTTTAATGACAATTTCGAAATTCCTGTTGAAGTTGTATTTCGTTAGCATGTAGTCTGTTGGCATTTTTAAGATGTAGTCATATACATTTCTGATTTCTGGAGTGTCCCTTACCATAAGTTGCCTTGTGGTTTGGTGATCTTTCCAGCTTAGTTAGAGCTTTTCTTGCTTCGCTCATTATTATAAAATGTATAGGTGGAAGGTCCGGTACTGCTTCTAACGCTGCCGTCGGTGAAGTTCTCGTTGCTCCACTTATTCCAATTCAGGCAAGTCTTTGTATCTTGCTCATTTTGGTTAGATGATATTTGTTCCATTTCTGGCCACCAAAACCAAAAGATGTATAGGTTATCTTGGGAATAACTACCATCTTGTACAGTCAATATAACATTCCTGGTTTGAATCCCCAAGTAGTGCTATATGTACGCTTGGCAACCATGAAAGTTGCCTCCGCTTTGTTTATAATATGCTGTATATGTCGGTTCCAGGTTAACTTTGGGTCAAGAATAACCCTAAGGTACCTTACCACTTCTGACAATTGTATTGCTTTCCCCCGAAGCCAAAGTGGGCCAAGTTGTTCCCTATTTCTTCTTTTGGTGAAAGCTACTATTTGAGCTGTTTCGATTTACTATAATCGTCAGAGTAATACACTGAAGTTACTTTTTAGTTCTTATAATTTGGTTATACAAAATCTACTTTGTAACACTAAAAACATGAACATTTATATCGCGCAATGGGATATACTGTTACTGTTTAGACAGACACAAGTTGTGTGACATTTGGATTGACCAGAAATATTTCCATTTTCAGCGAATCCTTATGCTTAATAATTCAGGAATACCCATATACTTTTTATAATACTTTATGTAAGTTTTATTATTTGAAATTATTTAAAATTCTGTCAGCTGTCAAATTCAAATTTATGATACCAACATCAACAAATTAAGATAAATTGCAATTAAATTTTTTTATTTGGTTAATAATATAAATTAATTAATTTATATAAACACCTAATTTCTACTTCATTTATGTACACTCGTTCCTAGTTTATTTATACTACTGTAACACAACCCTACTTATATAGATTTATTTTACTCTTCGGTTGCTCTCGCGCTTCCTAAGATCGTTAGATTAAATGTGAACTGCCTTCGCTCCGCGTGTCGCCTTTATATACTGTTCTGACGCCGAGATCCTTCGACTGAGTAGAGAACAACGAACAATGCAACTGGTAGCGCTGCACTCGTCATTATTTAGAGTTTAGGTAGATAGGCGACTTTGGACTAGTTTGTAAAACTCGTGTCACAATGACTGATATTGCAGTATTTTGCTTTGCGTAACTCCACTCAATGGTGGTTCGTTTCGCAAACTGCACTCGTACCTACTACAATACCTACTACCAATATACCTACTATTTTATTTTTTTGTTTGATTTTTAAGTTTTTATTAACCAACATATTATATTTTAGTACAAAATTATATTTATTATTATAGTCTAATAAATAGAAATTAAGATATAATTTAAATGTATTAAAATAAAAGATAATCTTAAAAACATACAGTCTGCTCTGTGAAACTTTTCCCATGCGTCAGGATGCATGTGCCCACGAATTAAATGAAAAGGTTTAGTAAAACGCAGGTCAAGACATAGTTCAATTCAATATAAGAAAATTACTAAAATTCTTATGGGGGTTTAGTTTATATTGTTATAATGATATTCTAATTTCTTAAAACTGAAATATTATTGTTAACCCTTATGAAAATTAATTTACAACTGTTTTTGAAGAAATATATAACCACCAGGAGACGCAGATACTCTAACAGCTCCAACTATATCCAACAATATCAAGCTAACATTTTCCAAGGAGATAAAATATTTAGGAGTGATCCTGGATCAAAAACTAACTTGGAATAATCATTTGGAAAAAACCTTGTCAAACTTGCCGCAGGACATTTAGGAATACTTGGGGCCTGAAACCGAAAATAATATCCTACCAAACGATTATCAAGACCATGATCACATATGCTTCATGTGTGGTGGCCAAAAATTAAAGAAGTTTAACCAGAGCTGGAAGAGGGCTCACTGGTGTGGTACATAGAATGGTCCAAGATAGATGATAGAATTGGAATGGGATTGAATTTTCGATTGTCCGAATCCCTTGGTAACGGCCCAACTATCTTTCAGTCGAAAAAATATGCTATAGATTTTGGTGTCCAGGAGTGTTTCCGTAGAGACACCCGAAGAACAAACATCTATATTCTAAGAGTCAGGCAGCTTTAAAGGGTCTGAGTTCTTTTTTACTTATGAGTCAAATTTAGTCTGGGAATGCAAACATTCTCTAAAGATATTGGCAAGAAACACAAAATGCCTTCTCGAAATGAGCAAACAGATAGGGTGATACCACTAAGGCATCACCTCAAAATAATTGCAAATTGAAAGTGACAACCGTCGTTTCTGCGAAAGCGCCAAAGAAACGACGGAACATATACTATGGGAATAGCATTATTCTGCAAAGGACTTAAATTCCTGAAAGGAATTACTCTAATTCCTTATGAAATTAAGAGTTTGCCCTCTATAAAGCTGCTTAACTTCGCTAGAAGTATTGGCATTCTAGAGTTCAAGTAGATTAAGGTAGGCACAAAAAATCTTCATAGGTCGAACTGCAGAGAAGTCTGACTGGCTAGTATGACCTAAGGTCAATCTAATCTAATCTAATCTGGAGGGAAATATATCCACGATAATCCCTTAAAACTAATAACATCTAAACTTTAATATTGTTATGTTAACACTTGGTCTAGTCTTAACAATCAACATCAGATAGCTATCTAGTAAAAGAATATGTAACTTTAATATGTCTATCTGACGATGGTAGTGTATATATCGAAAGAGCTTTCATCGAACTAAAAGCTAATTTTTTGAATTAACGTGAAAGTTTTGTTAAAAAGTTCCTTGTTTAATGTTATTAGGTAGGTAGTACATTGCTATCTCTATTTTCAACTTTCAAAGGGTAAGAGCTAATACAATAAATTACATTAAAATATTAAGATTATGATGATTATTAAAAAGTGAATCACCTTATAAAAATAAGTAATAAAAATATTTAACTTTTATTTTAAATAACTGTAAGAAAAATGAAACTTTAATCTACTGCGAAATATCATTTTGTTAGGCTTTGCGCACTAATTCCCAATGTGACCTTGTGGATAAATTTTTTTTAAATACGTGTATAAATGGGCGACACCATTTCAAAGCATCAAATTTGTCATTATCAACACAATTTTTTTATACAAATATATAAACTTGTTATATGTATAATATATGCTGATGTAGTTTTCTTAGAAACTATTAATCGACGCCAACACATTTTTGATATTTTTTTTTGTTTTTTAAATTAAATTAAAACGAATTTACACTTTTATTTAACGTAGTTGTATAATTGAAATGTAGCCTTTATTATTTTACGTCGTTTGCGTTCATTTTTCTACCAAAATAATGTTTCACAATAATCGTTAATTACAAAAACTACTTTGCCTAAGGAGCGTCTCATCAAGCCGAATATCAACAACAAGTGGCGTAGTTATTCTTTAATATTATTTGTCTTCTAATTTTTTTACCAGTAACAACGAATTTCGTCTAAAATATAGAATACGTGGTCTTAGTGTTTAACTCATAGATGGTATTATGTTTTGCATTTCATTATACTTGCTTTTGTTCATTTACTTACTTTGTTCTTCCTTATAAAATATATTTTATCTACTGTATTGTTCTATCACGAGATTATTTGCTGGTAGCCATTGATTTACATAGTGTTTCAGATTTATTATTCTTAATAAAATTGTTAAGTCGGGCTTTAGGGTGTTAAGAAAGATTTACTTTTCATAATCTGGACAATCTGAAAACAAAGGAGCAGATGTAATAAAAAAATAGTCGCGAGAAAATCATGTTGTTTCTCTTTTAGGACCGCAATTCTTGAAATCCAGGGAGTAGAATAAATGAGAGAAAGTAGGCTTGTCCACGGACATGGAACGAAAGCCATATTCTTAAATCTAATGGATGTTTAAGTAGGTTTTTTGCATAATTTGACTTATTTGGTTGTTTTAATCTATATGCTCTTAAGTATTTATTATTCTTAGTAAGATGGACTTCTACAGAGTAAAGGTTAGAAAAATAAATTTAATTAAATCATCTTCGAGAAAAGAATTAACCCGATTGTATAAGAAGTAACCTGAGAAAAGGTGTAAGGCATCCCAAAACATGTGGTTAGACCAAGAATGTCTAAAGAAGAATTTAATACCCAATCATGTAAATATAACATGTAAAACTCAATCAAAAGAAGCACAAAAAATAATTAAAAAGGCCCAAAACATGTGGATTAAAGAGGAAAGAAGAAAGTGGTTTAAAATAAGACATGTTTTAGACATTTACATTAAAACCGAGATTAAAACTGTTCATTCAGAATTATCTTATTCAATGCATTCTATAGAATTTCACTGCTTAAATGTTAAAATTGAACAGGTCATTATTTTGAAACACGATAAATATCAAAAATCGATAATTAAAATTAAAGAAAAATTAATGAATGACTACCCAGTTTTTAGTGGAGGAATTATGGGAATTGTTTTTTTCAAATAAAAGTACCTACCTAATCATATACATTTCATTATTTTGTTAAAACCAGTTAAAACTATTCATATTTTTTACTTTTATATGAACTATATATAATATAAATTAGTAAATCTTGTGTGAACACACCATTTCAAATTTTAACAAAACGAAATGTTGATCGAGTACGCTACTGAATGCACTCAACATTAGATCGATATTGTTACCTACCTTTTAGTAACAAAATCTGAATAAAAAATGTTTGATTGACCGTGTTCGACATTCGCAAATGTTCATTTTAAGGAAAGCTGATGAAATTTCAAGAGAAAGCGTTAGTCCGATATCAGACTAACATACTATATCAAAAAAGGCGTTCAATATACTAAAAACCTTTCGGCTAGATTTCTAAAATGTAGTCACGAGTAATGGTAGAAAAAAAAATAGAAAATAAAAGAGTATTTCTAAGAAATGAATATTTTGATAATTAGGAATGGGTAGGTACACTAAATAAAGTCATATAAATTAAAATATCACAAACGTACATGTCCACTAATTTTTTTTAATGGTGCAATTTGTCAAAAAACTAATTTTTAAATATAAAGTGGAAGTTTTGTTAAAAAGTTTTATTTTTTATTGTTGTTAATAAAAGAATGCTAAGAACAATTAATAACTGCACAGTTAAACTAAACTTCCACTATTTATTTGAAATATTCGCTTTAAAATCAATTACAGCTGTTTCGCTATCACTAGCATCGTCAGATTGACATATTGAAATTACATGTTGTTTGTTTGTAACTAGGTGCTTGATGTTGATAAGGAGTTAAGGCTAGATCAGTAAGGAAGTAATAAGACATAACAATATTAAAGCCTAGATGTTATTAGCCTAAGGGATTATCCTGGATGTATTTCCTAAGATCAGTATAACTGTGCAATGATATAGAAAAACCAGGAAAAAACTATATCATGCTGATCTTTACAATAACTTAATATATTTATGTTACAATAATGTCTTATCTATGTATAAATGAAGACTCAATCAAAGTAAACAGTTTAATAGTGGAGAACTTCCAAGATTTATTTGTTCATTAACTACTTTAAACTGTTGATCTGCTAGATGTCTTTTAATTTCAAGTTCTTCTAGAAAATCTAAATTTTGTTTTTTATCACAAATGTGTAGTATATGAATGTCATTGGTGTGTATAAGTGCGTTTGGATGTTCCAGTAGGTGTTTGCATAGTTCGACTTATCTGGTTGTTGTAATCTATATGCTATTAAGTGTTCATTAAATCTTACTTCAAAATTTCTTTGTGTTTGACCTATATACGTGCATTACATTTTGGACAATTAATTTTGTAAACACCAGATTTTTTAATTTTGGTAGTTTTGTTTTTACATTTAACAATTTTGTTCCAATACTATTTTGTGTTTTAAATGATATTAATGTTGATGTTGCCGAAGATATTATTTTTGAAATTGCATTGGAAATATTTCCACAATATGTAATACTTTTTATAGCTTTTAATTTCTTTAGTTTGTTTTGGATATATTAGTTCTAGTGACATTTTTTGTTCTTTCTAAAGAAATTAAAAGCTATAAAAAATATTACATATTGTGGAAATATTTCAATGCAATTTCAAAAATAATATCTTCGGCAACATCAACATTAATATCATTTAAAACACAAAATAGTATTGGAACAAAATTGTTAAATGTAAAAACAAAACTACCAATTAAAAAATCTGGTGTTTACAAAATTAATTGTCCAAAATGTAATGTACGTATATATAGGTCAAACACAAAGAAATTTTGAAGTAAGATTTAATGAACACTTAAGAGCATATAGATTACAACAACCAGATAAGTCGAACTATGCAAAACACCTACTGGAACATCCAAACTCACTTATACACACCAATGACATTCATATACTACACATTTGTGATAAAAAACAAATTTAAATTTCCTAGAAGAACTCGAAATAAAAAGAAATCTAGCAGATCCACAATTAGTAGATAATGAACAAATAAATCTTGGAAGTTCTCCACTATTAAACTGTTTACTTTGATTGAGTCTTCATTTTATACATAGGTAAGACATTATTATAACATAAATATATTAAGTTATTGTAAAGATCAGCATGATATAGTTTTTTCCTGGTTTTTCTATATCATTGCACAGTTATACTGGATACTGATTCAGAGGGAAATACATCCAGGATAATCCCTTAGGGGCTAATAACATCTAGGCTTTAATATTGTTATGTCTTATTACTTCCTTACTTGGTCTAGCCTTAACTCCTTATCAACATCAAGCACCTAGTTACAAACAAACAACATGTAATTTCAATATGTCAATCTGACGATGCTAGTGATAGCGAAACAGCTGTAATTGATTTAAAGCGAATATTTCCAAATAAATAGTGGAAGTTTAGTTTAACTGTGCAGTTATTAATTGTTCTTAGTAAGATGAACTTCCAAAAAGTAGAGGTTAACACAATCAATTTTAATAAAAGAATGGTTGTGAATAATATTTAAAAATTATTTGAGTTTAGCTAGTTTGTTTTGACTTCTCATAAATTATAAATTATTGAATGAAATGCTCATGTCCGGTCAGTTTATTAATTTTCTTTATGTTGAATGAACAACTGAATATTCTTAGTTCAAATTTAATCTTAATCTAAAATTAATTAAATGATAAATATATTATCGTTTGACAAAAAAGACCATTTTTTGGATCAATGGAGTTGGTTTCATCATTTTTAGCACCATGAATAAAATATTAGAGTCAAAAGTATTTAGAAATGCATATTTACTAGAAAAAGATCTGTTGTTCAAAACCAACACGAATTTAGTTTTATACCACGACCATCGAATATGTAAAATATGTTGGCTTTATTCGTACAATATAATTTCATGTGGGCATGAATTTTTGTTTTATCGGTATTTTAAATGAGTCATAAAGTAACCTTGACAAATACGTCAATTTGCTATTTGGAAAAATTTTCAGAAAGTTTTTATAAAATTGGTCAATTATTTACAATTATTAAAAGGTGTAGTAAAATGTGTTGTGTAATACGAAAGAATTAACCAGAAAAAATATATTTTTAAGGAAAAAAGGCAAATTAAGAAAACAAATCTATGCTTAATTTTAGTTACCCATTTTAAACTAGGTCTTTTCCAACACAACATAAAACCGATTGGATGAGTTTTTTATTCTCAACAGCTGTGTTATATTATAAAGATTAAATAAGTGAAGGAATGGAAATTATCGATTTTTGTACGATTTTCTGTTGTTTTGAAACAGACCTAAAGACCGTAAAGTATGGAACAAATTCATGTTTAGCTAAACATACCATTTTTTTTATGTAAAGGGGCAGCTTATGGCTGATTACTACTTTATTATATACTATTTGGAACAAATAATAATTTAGAATAAAGTAACCGGCTGAAGGAAAGGACTACAAACTCTTATCAAATTTTGTCTCATAACGACATGATCTGCTTCTTTAAACTAAACTAAATACATTTTTTTCCTCTTAATAAAGTCGATCTTAAACAAAATTCATTATTCTGTTTCTATAAATCTCTGGCCATACCTTTTTCTTGTGACTTAAAAATAGTCATAATTAAACTTTTATAACGTTTTGACGTCCATGCATGTGAGTTGTATTAGCTGACTTAGGGTAATTTTAAATAGTTTGCTGTATTTTTGACTGTAAATATTTTATTTCATTAGGTTTTGCAAACACCCTGTACCTTTGCATTATTCAGTGTTCAAGACCGTGTATAAAAAATTGTCTGTACTAAAATAGTAACATGTGGGTTAAACAACGAACCAAAGGTGTGTTTTGTAAGTGACTCTTTAATTGGGTCATCGGGTAGGATGTAGGCACTCACTCTTGGATTTTTGTAGTTTTGTAAATAAAAAATAAATATCAAGTAAAAAACTACTACTAACTATTTACAGAACGTTAATTCAATAAAAAAATAGTATATTAAATAACGAAATTCATAGGGCTTTCTGTTGACACGAGTTCAAGTTCGAAAACCGAATCGTGAAGCGATGAGTGTCACAACAGCCATATTAAATAAGTTGTTTATAATATTTTTTTATAGTTTGCCACTTTATCATGCGTGCGTAAAAGTTACATTACGATACGCAAATGCGTTTTATAATGAAGATTTTTATAAGTGCAAAATATAAAAAGTTATATTACGACACGCAAATGCGTTTTATAATAAAAAATATAAAATATAAAAAATTGATTTTCACAATTTGGATCATTCTATTTATTGCGAAAATTTTTATCGTAGGAATCGTAGGAAAAATAATACTCTTAACTTTTTGGGAAAGTATTTTTGCCTTAAAAAGTATTCAAAATAGTACCATAACGTTAACTTTTTTTATGCTGTCCATAAGCTAACACAGTTGATTAGTAAAATTCGTCCTCACCTTTGACGGAAAAAAATATTAAGTCATTTAGTCACTTAATCAGCCGGTGAACAGCAAGGAAAATCATTTAAACAAATATGACACTTTGATGAGATGGCGGAACTAGAATAATGCTCATAACTTTACAGAACGGGTGGTATTAATATTTTTTTCTTCATTATGGTCCAAATATTGTAAACTAAGAGCAACCGAAATCATTTATGTTACAGATTAAAAATTGGGCTGGCCTGGCAGCCGGATACACCGCGACTTTTGTAGATCTATTGTGTTGCCATGTATTTTTACGGTACCTCATCTAGCCTTGCCCTTCTGATGAAGTACAACAGCCTTGATAGTAGCCGTTTCATATAGTCTACTGCTTCCGGTTTTTCCTCTCCAAGTTCTAGAAACCGCAGTCATGTCAAACCTTCACATTGACATAGGACATGGATTACGGTTTCCTCCTCTTCCAGGCAGAACCTGCATAAGTCTATCTCTGTCTGACCTATAAGACCATTATGCCTATTCTGTCTGCAATGTCCAGTTAACAGTCCTACTATCATCCTTACTGACTTTCGTCCGTGTGAGAGTAGGTCTGCAGTGAAATTTGCCGAATGTTCCCTTATTAAATTTTTGGCCTGTCTCTGTCTTGGGGTATTTTTTCCCATTCAAGAGACTTTCTTTGTACTCATTCTCTAATGGCTGTTTTTATAAGTGTATTTGGAATAGGAGTTCATGAGACTGGTCTAAGGGTCTCGCAAAATTCCGTCTAAACTGCATAATCCTAATTTTACTGATATATTAGTTCTCATGGTTTTTAAAGATCACATTTATTTTTGTCTTTAAATTAAAACTTATCCTAGGTACTTTTAAAAGTTGGATTCAATAGGGTGTTTAACTAATTTTTAGATTCTTTTTAAAACCTTATAAATATTTAGTACTATATGAAAAAATAACGGCACAGTAGTTGTTTTTTTTTATTTTAATTGCTTACATAATTTTTATGAGCAATAATAAAAATTTTATTTTGTACTTTTTAAATATTGCACGTTTTCGAAAATTTCGTCACAGATGCTCGAAGCGCAGTTAGGTCCAAATTTAATGTCAAAATTGTCAAGTGTATGTCATTCCACACAAAATATTGATTTTATTTTTTGCACTTATAAAAATCTTCATTATAAAATGCATTTGGGTATCGTAATGTAACTTTTACGCACGCAAAATTTTGTTTTAAATGGTTGGTAACATAAGTGAAGTATCTAACGACAAGACTATTGGCAATGACATTTGAGGCGCATATATAACAATTTATTAATTTTATATTGTTCTTTAAACAAGTATTTGTGAATATGAATATCATCTTTTACTTATATAATATATTATTATTGGTATATTATTCATTTTAAAATATTTTAAAACATTAACATTTGGTAATTTGGTAGTTTAATTTTCAAAACTGTGAAATGTTATAAATTACACATCGACATACTTTTTTAACATCAAAATTTTCGTAATTTACAAACAAAAAATAACACGAAGGTTCCTCTGATAGATGCCAATTATTTATCATATCACAAGGTTTTTCATCACTAATGGGTACATCTAAGACTTCTTTGCTTGTGGCTGTGAGAATAGTAGGTTTGTTGCCTATTATATTAGCTATCTCTAACCCTTCACCTGAGATAAATTATAATAAATACTCACCTCTTTTGTTGATGTTCGTGCTTCCCCAAATTAAGTGATGAGCATTGGCATGCCATCTCACTATCAGGTGCAGTTCTTCCTTCCGGAAAGTAGGCCAATATGCCCCTAAACACCTCCGGAGGGCAAGTTTTCTCTTTCCCAGGAAAGTACGCCGAACAGACTACCTAAACGTCTTTTGATGCACTTTTTAGTGCATAGCACCGGAATTAGTGGACACTTTACCCTACTATATTATATATGCTTATACGAGTATATGCCTATTTCATTATATCCCTTACCTTGTGGTGGTTTTAAGCCCGCAACCTGTCCCTTATAAAGCCAAAGTTCCTGCAACAGGAACAGAGCTAAATATAGGAATTTATCGTCAATTCTTTACACAGTACAGCCAAAGCATCCTTGGCATCTTGAAGGCCGATCAGGAGGACCTTGATATTGCCTCACAACGGATTAAATGGCGGAATTCAGGCTTCCTCCATGACCTCTACCCCTTCCATAGAGGTGGTGTGCTCCCGCTACTTGTCTTCAAGCGTTTTGAGTTGATTGAGGCAGAGCACGGAATCATTTTTCTTCCTCTCAACCACCTTTGCTTCCTTTGCGACTCCGCTTGGTCTGGGTGGCCCCAGGGACTTTGGCAATTATGCCTTGCGTCCCTGAGGTCCAAGCCTCCTCCTTTGTTTTTTCTTCCTTTTGAAGGGTGTCTTTCCTCTTTTGGACTGAAATTTAATTTTCCATGTGTGTTGCTTGTTGAGCTCCTCAAAAGACTCTCTCCATAGACGAAAACACTCAAATTTGCCTATTTTCTAAAGAAGTCTTACCCTAGACTGTCCACAGACGAGTGTTCAGCTTATTCTATTAAATATTAATTATTTTTGCTTTTGTATACAGGGTGGACGATAACTCGAACCTTTATTTTTCTCTCTTCTTTAAAATGGAACACTCTGTATGTTATATCATAAATAGAATGTCCGATTATTTAACTTTAATATTTGTTAAGCATTACCTATACCCAAACTTTATAAAAACAGAATTATTTTGTAATATTTATTGAATATCATAATTATTAACCTATTATGTGAACGGAATAAACGTTGTCTCCAAAAGTATAATTCTAACCATAATATTGAACTAAATGTTCAAAGTGTTCACCGTTAACATCAATGCAATACTGCAGTCTAGCTTCAAATAATTTTCAGCATTTCAACGTTAACAGATTGAAATGCCGCTGTGATTCTCTCTTTCCTGTCGTGTCTAGTAGTCGGGGAAGTTTTATAAACATCATTTTCTATAAAACCCCCAAAAAAAAATCCAAATTAGATAAATCGGGAGACCGGACTGGCCAATCTTTTGGGCCCCCTCTACCTTTCCATCTATGAGGGAGTTCGGTATTGAGATAATGTTAACGGTGAGCACTTTGAACACTTAGTTTAATATTATGGTTAGAATTATACTTTTGGAGATTTGTTTTAACTAGACTTAATTGTTTATTACAATTTATTTTTTTAAGGATTGTTTGTTACATTCAACGTTTATTTCTTTCGTATAATAGGTTAATAATTATGGATTAAAATAAATATTACAAAATAACTTTGTTTTTATAAACTTTGGGTATAGGGAATGCCTTACAAAATTTAAAGTTACATAATTGAATATTCTATTTATGATATAACATACAGGGTGTTCCATTTGAAAGGAGAAAGAAAATGAAAGGTTCGAGTTATCGTCCACCCTGTAGGAAAAATAGGAAAATAATTAATATTTAATATAATACGGTAACTTTGTATCATATTATGAAACTCT
This sequence comes from Ophraella communa, assembly GCA_035357415.1. Taxonomy (NCBI): domain Eukaryota; kingdom Metazoa; phylum Arthropoda; class Insecta; order Coleoptera; family Chrysomelidae; genus Ophraella; species Ophraella communa. Next base: position 28,311,149 of record CM068986.1, read on the forward strand.
GTTAGTTAAAATAATTTTTTTTCTTCAACGTACAATAAGATACCGAATATCGAAATCTTCAAAAAAATGTGAGCAGTCCCAATTCGGTATAATATACAGGGGTTCCCATTTAAAAAATCATATGTTTGGTTGGTAACGGAGTTATACAACATTCTGTATAGTTTAAGGTAATTTCAAAATATGGACCCTAAAAACATCTATTATTAGTGTTAATAACATTTTTTGATATCTTCTAAAGCAACCCATATACCGAACTTTGTCGTAAGGTTGGTACACCCTGTATAATGCTGGAAGAAATTGTTAAACCGTTGCTTATTTTGTTATCTAACATGCACTTGAAGTTTGAATTGGCTGTTGTTTATAATTAAAAAAATATGTAAGTAAAAACTACTAGGTATTTATATTGGAACTCTTTTGGAATAAGTTACTATGTTGTAAATATACTATTTATTATTATTCTTTATTATTATAATGCATAAGTAAGACGTAAAATTTATAATTTCCGCGAGCTACCTGTTTTCCCGCTATTGATGCAAATATATTATATATTACCACTATATGTGTCTTTAAAAAAATATATTGAAAAGGTATATTTAAGGGTCATTCCAAAATTTATTTTAATTTAATATTTTATTTTTTAATTTACGTGAAAAGTCAAAATTTGAAGTAAATGTCAAAGTTTATTAGTTTAGAGTATAAAAATTTATATAATGTCAACAACACTTGTATTAGGTTAAGGATAGATAAGTAGTGTAAGTGAGAGTGAGTGAGAAGTTTCTTTGCCAGGGGAGAGAAGTTTGACAGTTAGTTTTTGAAAAAGTCACGAGAAGAATAAAATGAATTTTAACAAAGTTAAACAGGTTTAAAATGTATAATTTATAAAGAAGTAAATAATAAATAAAAAAAGGTATGCAGTTGTAGAATAGAAATAAAATGGAATATCTATAGCAGTTTGTTCAGATCCATTTTCTCCGCAGATATTTCGTGTGTACAGAAAAATTCAATATGTCTGCCTTTTTTACATTGTTACTTGATAACCGCTGTTCATTATTTATTTATAAAGCCAATCAACCATGTTAAGAATAAATCAAGTAACATAATTTTTTTACAACAGTCTACATGACTTCCTAATAAAATGATCAAATATGTCATTTCAGTTTCATATTTTATTGCGTTTAAAACCAAAGGCAGCATGAAAAAAATATAGTACTATACACGTCCGTGAAGTTATTATTACGGTACTCGAATAGATATTCTTGACTCGGCTCCTTTGTCGCCTCGTCCATAAACATCTATCTCGTACCGTAATAAGTCACTTCCCGGACTTATAACGTAAATAACTATTTCATCACCAGAGTTTTCTATAATATTTTATTATTTGTGTTTTAAACTGCTGAAATTTTTCGTGCACTAATTAACGATGAATAATAAAACATTTTTACTCTGAATTTAATTATTCTTTCAATAATTTAAATTTTATTATAATTTTATTTTGAGGCTATTATTGATTGATCGACCTTCTGCTACTGTAATATAAACTTTAATTTAAAATTATTTACTATTTTTTAGTTCGGTTAGCAATAAAAGCGAGTTTTTTAGTTTTTCTTTTAAACTATAATTTATTCTTAATACCATTTGTCCAGTTCAATAATAATTATGCTTTCTTTATTAGTTGTATATTACTTACCCAAATAGTTTCACTTAAATTTCCAAAATTTCCATTTTTATTTTTTTATTTATATAAGGTAGTAGCTAGAACTATTTTAAAATACGTCAGCAATGCTTTAAATATAATTTTCAGCGAGATATATTCAAGATATATTTGTTTTTTTTTTTCTTATTTTAAAGGGTTGGAACGGATCGCTGAAGAGTTGATGGGTCGTAGGAAATGGAATCTATACCAAGAATCCATGTCGAGAAATTATTTGCAACCTTTGAACAACAATATAAAAAGAACAAATTCCCAAGTAGACATAGACGACGAGTACCAAAAACAGCCAGCCAAGTTCATACGTCTACAACCACAACCAGGCGAAATAGAGTTGGACAAAGGCGAACAAGTGAACGGGATAGAAAAGTGTGGGGTAAAAGAAAAAGGAGAATCGGAAAAGATAAACGAGGAATATCAAAAGGAAAACGAGAAGGATATAGAGAGACTAAAAGACTGGACACCGCAAACCAAGTGTCATTTTTGTGTGGACGGCAAACTGGATAGTGAACACACCACACACGGGGTTTTGGTAAGTTAAACTTCAAATAATCCAGCTACTGACAGGTCAGGTGGTTGCTATAATTAAATATTGGAAAGAAAAAACAATTACAGTTCTGTAATAGAAACTAGATACTATGGTTTTATTACATTTTGGTTAGACAAAGTTGTCTTTTATTTTCTCTCGATTATTTTTGATAAATAAATAATTTCAAATTTAATAGAATATTGTTAATGGACACATTACATTAGGTAGACTGAGGTTGTATAGAATAGAAAAATAATATGTATTGAAAGGGTAAATATTAATGAACAAAAAAATGCCAATCCCTATTAAACATTAAAACGCAAATGCATGCACGTCTTCCGTATTATAAATATATTTCTATAATTTTTGTTGCACTTCATGTTGTAACCATTTTGCTTTGTTACCGCTAGTGTAATTTGCTTTCACATGCCCGTAGGCTACAACTGAACTTGAAAATATTCCAGATGTTTATTTTATTTACTCTACAGAGTAGTCACTAACAAAATCGGATTGGTGTTTATAATTTGCTTATGAAAATAAAAATTTAACTTTTTCAAATATGTAACATATATTTATACAGGGTGTACCAACCTAACGAAAGTTCGTTATATGGGTTATTTTAGAAGATATCAAAAAATGTTATTAACACAAATAATAGATGTCTTTAGGGTCCATATTTTGAAATTAATTTAAACTATACAGAGTGTTGTATAACTCCGTTATAAACCAAACATATGAATTTTTAGATGGAAACCCCTGTATATTATACCGAATAAGGACTGCTCATATTTTTTTAAAGATTTTGATATGAGGTTTTGATACGCTTTACCGAGTCCTTTAAAAGTTATGGACACTTTTGTGTGAAAACCCTAGGTAAATTGTAGGCAAATCGTAGGTAAATCAACGCTTTTACTGTACGTTAAAGAAAAAAAAGTATTTTGCCTAACAGAGTTTCGTAATATTATACAACATCACCGTATTCTATTAAATATTAATTTTTTCCCTTTTGTATACAGGGTGGACGATAACTCGAACCTTTCATTTTCTCTCTTCTTTCAAATGGAACACCCTGTATTTTGTATCATAAATAGAATATTCGATTATGTAACTGTAATTTTTGTAAGGCATTCCCTATACCCAAAGTTTATGAAAACAAAGTTATTTTGTAATATTTATTTTAATCCATAATTATTAACCTATTATATGAAAGAAATAAACGTTGAATGTAACAAACAATCCTTAAAAATAATAAGTTTTAATAAACAATTTATTCTAAATAAATCAAGTTCAAATAATTGACTAAAATTTTTCAGCATTTCAACGTTAACAGATTGAAATGCCGCTGTGATTCTCTCTTTCGTGTTGTTTCTAGTAGTCGGGGAAGTTTTATAAACACCATATTCTATTAAACCCCAAAACAGAAATCCAAATTATTCCCTATACCCAAAGTTTATGAAAACAGAGTTATTTTGTAATATTTATTGTAAACTATTATTAACCTATTATGTGAAAGAAATAAACGTTTAATGTAACAAACAATACTTAAAAATAATAAGTTTTAATAAAACAATTTATTCTAAATAAAACAAGTCTCCAAAAGTATAATCCCAACCATAATATTAAACTAAATGTTCAAAGTGTTCACCGTTAACATCAATGCAATGCTGCAGTCTAAGTTCAAATAATTGACTAACATTTTTCAGCATTTCAACGATAACAGATTGAAATGCCGCTGTAATTCTCTCTTTTATGTCGTGTCTAGTAGTCGGGGAAGTTTTACAAACATTATTTTTTATAAAACCTCAAAAAAAGAAATCCAAATTAGTTAAATCGGGAGACCGGGCTGGCCATACATTTGGGCCCCCTCTTCCAATCCATCTGTTACGGAATTTGGTACAATAAATATTACAAAATAACTCTGTTTTCATAAACTTTGGATATAGGGAATGCTTAACAAAAATGAAAGTTACATAATCGGGAATTCTATTTATGAAATTAGAGAGAAAATGGTGTTCCATTTGAAAGAAGAGAGAAAATGAAAGGTTCGAGTTATCGTCCACCCTGTATAATAAAGGGAAAATAATTAATATTTAATAGAATACGGTTATATTGTATCATACTATTGAACTCTGTTGGGCAAAATAATGTTTTTCTTCAACGTATAATTAGTTACAGAGCGTTGATTTACCTACGATTTTCACACAAACGTGTCTATAACTTCTGAAGGACTCTGTATAACGTATCAAAACCTCATATCGAAATCTTCAAAAAAATGTGAGCGGTCTGAATTCGGTATGACATACAGGGGTTCACATTAAAAAAATCATATGTTTGTTTTGTAACCGAGTTATACAACACTCTGTATAGTTTAAAGTAATTTCAAAATATGGACCCTAAAGACATCTACTATTTTTGTTAATAACAATTTTTGATATCTTCTAAAGCAACCCATATACCGAACTTTGTCGTAAGGTTGCTACACCCTGTATATATATATATATATATATATACGAAATGTTTGGAAAGACTTTCGCGGTCAAAAGAATGATTACTAAGTTTTCTGAAAAAACCGCGGGATTATAAACGATCTTCTAATGACCCCACTACCTACTTAAAGAAAACAACAAGGGCATGTCTAAATAAATCAAATCTTCCTTCGGATATCAAATCCAATCTTATTCCTAGAGAAAAATCGTCACGCATTCCCAAAATCTACGGTTTACCCAAAATTCACAAACCAAACATTCCTCTACGACCCATTGTCAGTGCTTTTCATTGTCCAACCCAACCAACTCGCCAAGCACTTGGCCCATTCTCTTTAACCTTTGGCAGAAAAGGCACCTTCCTACGTTCAGAATTCATTCCATCTTCTTAAACTTAAATAAAATTATAATATATCGTCCACCGATTTACTAGTCAGTTTTGATATAATTTCTTTGTTTACCAACATACCTATTCCGGAAACACTAGCAATTCTGGAATCAACCCACAAAATTCCTGAAGTCACACTTTCTCTAATTAAGCATTGTTTGTCCAATACATACTTTTTCATTCCAAAACAATTTTTACCGGCAAATGAAGGGAGCTCCAATGGGGTCTCCTCTCTCACCAGTTATCGCCAATATTTTCATGGATAATTTTGAACAAATTGCTCTGCACTCCTTCCCATTAAAACCCACTTGTTGGCTACGTTATATTGATGACACTTTTGTTATCTGGCCTCATGCAAAGGATGCATTGGACTCTTTCTTAATCCATCTAAACGGTATACATCCTAGTATTCAGTTTACAATGGAGGTAGACGAAAACCTTTGTTTACCTTTTCTAGATATCTTTATTTATAAAAATCCTGAAAATGGTTTCTTCCACTCTGTATATCGAAAACCAACACATACAAACCGTTATTTAAACGCCAAATCACATCATTATCCTTCTCAACTCAATTCGGTGGTTAATTCTTTAATATCTCGCTCTATTCGTCTAAGTGATATCAATAACAGACAAACAGATCTTCTTTCTATTGAAAATGCCCTCTTACAAAACGGTTTCCAGAAAAAAATCCAAAGATCTATCAGACGGAAGGAATCTGGTTCCATCATCTCCTAAATATTCCACTCAGCAGTTAGAAAATAGGAATACCCTTTCATATATATATATAAATATTGAGATGAATAACTAAGCTCAGTAAAATTAATAAGTAAAACTTACCTCAATAAATAATAATAAAAAGGATATTTTAATAATTTTCATTTAATCATCAGCTACTTTTTCTTTATTCCATCATAAGTATTCAATATAATTATTTCTTATAGTAAACATTCAAACATATAAAGGATGTACTTGATAAATTTATCTTGGATAGGATCCATGGTAATCAATTAATAACAATCCAAACATGTACAATTCCTATAACAATTCCCAATTTATGTATTCATGTACAATTGACATAGTTTTATGTTGAAATAAAGCTAAAATCTAAAACAAATAAAAAAGGAACAAAATTAAAAACTATTAATCTCTTTCATATGTTTAGTAAATAAATATGTAATTTTAAGTAGTTAAGTTTATTAATATTATTTATAAAGTGAAAGGACTTACCAAGGTACAAGTAGATAAATGTGATTCTTCGAAAACTAAACAGACATTTAAATAAACCATCACAATATGATATGTACCTGAAAAACCACAAAAACAGTATAAAAATTTGTTATAAACAAAGTTACATTCAGTGTACAAAATCTTATATCTACATTTTGGACAAATAACTTATACTAGTGAAAGAACACTCCTATAGTGTAGAGTGAAAGGACTATATCAAACCATAATTAATAAAAATTTATAAAAGACTTTTTAGTTAGCAAATTTATATGTAAATTAATAAAGTAAGTTTGTTTATTAGATATAAGATGTTAGTCTTTGATAATATCAAGAGATATTAAGTAAATCATTGGTTATAACAGTGAGTACTTAGCTCAAACAATAAAGTCATTTAAAAAATTTAAATTTTAGTTCTTAGAGGTTAAAATAGTAGTTAAAAGTTGAAATTGGATTAGTTTAATAGATTTATGAGAAATTTGTAATTTTATTTCAAATTTAAAGTGTATAATATATTTGACAGGACTAAAAACAGCCTATTTAAAATAAAAATTTTATTAGGAAAAAGTGATATAAAATAGCCGATCCTATTGTGTCGGCATTTTACGCCTGACGTAGATGAAATTCAGAAAGACTTAGATATACGAGGTATGTTAATAATTAAAAACTTACATTTTCTTTTGTGATTGTGTATAACAGTGTGGACTAGAATTCTGTACGGTATAAATTTTTTTTGTATGAGTATCATTTTCATTTTTGTTAATAATTAGAAATTTGTAACTGTAAATATAATAAGCATATGGAAACCCATTAATAGTTTTATACATTTTCTTTAGTGAACAATTATAATAATTCAATTTTAGTGTATTATATACAAAATTTTTTAGATATTTAGTTTCTCTTGAATCCTACCCAAGTTAAAGTGTCGGATTTCAAATTCAAATAGATAAATAATTTTACTGAGCTAGTTAAAAATTTTTATAAGGCGCACAACAACATTAAACATAAGAAAAATTAATTATTATATTAGTAAACAACTATTAAACATAAAATTAATTAATCATTAAAACAATAAAACCTATAATAATAAAATCATAACAATTTAAATAAACTAAAATGTTGAATCTGGAACCGATGGCGAAACTGATACCGAAAACCGTTTACACTACCACTACACCAACACACACTTTTATATGCCTGACGCGCGTTTCGATAACCAAGTTATCTTCTTCAGAGACCGAAGGTAGTTTACTAAATAGTAAATAAACTAATCAAATAAATACTAAATTAGAGTAATTAATAAAATATAAAAATTAATTAAAATAAACCATTATTATATATTATATTATATATTGTAATGGTTTATTTTTATTAATTTTTATATTTTATTAATTACTCTACCTCATAGACGCATCCCTATCGACAAACAGTCTTTCCATTTCCCGAAAAAACCGCCCATGCAGCGGTTTCCTTTTCAGTGATTCTATTTTCTCTTTCTCTATGTTGTTGTTTAACTGTTGTTTTACATTTTGAGTTGTGGTCTATTGGCTAACGTACTTTCCTAGTATTTTTTCTGCTTCTTTTTGAAGCGAATATTTAGCCTTACTGGCATCATAATCTCTAACCATCCTTGTGAATTTATCTTTGCCTAATTTGATGTACATGCTTAGATTGACAATGGCCTTATTGTATGCTGACTCAAGCTCAGTTAAACCTCTCCCTCCGTCTCGTCTCTTAATGTAAAGTCTGTTGACGTCAGCTTTTGGGTGATGCATACCTCCAATAGTCGGGAGTTTTCTTGTTTTTCTATCCATCTTTTCTATATCTGATCTCAACCAGTCCACTATACCATAACTATAAGATACAACTGGAATAGCTAAGGTATTGATTGCTGTTACTTTGTATTTAGAGCTTAACTCGGTTTCAGGATCTCTCTAACTCGTCGATAGTATTCTTTAATTATATTATCTTTCATGTGGCAGTTATCTATACCAGAACTCTCTTCTACACCCAGGTACTTATACTTTTCACCCGTCTCCATATTTCTAATGACTGTTCGATTCCCCAGCTGTATATTTTGACTTTCTATCAGTCTACCACGTTTAAAGGCAACCTTGGCACATTTGTCTAATCCAAACTACATTTTTATGTCATTACTGAAGGTTGTGACCACGCTGAGACCTTGTTTTAGTTGTGTTTCATCTTTCTCGAACAGTTTCAAATCCAAGTCTATATATTATTATTATTATAATCAAAAGACATGCACTTACTCAGCTTTCGCTGGTAATATTTACCTATCCCGAGCGTAAATGGAATTAGGTTCAAAATTTACATATTTAAAAATGTCCGAACAGTGTGACATGTATTTAAAATTGCCGCTTTTGCAAGTCAATAAAAGTGTTTTTATGAATATCGAGTTTTTTAAGACTGTCTTCAAGACTTTTTGGGATGAGTTCAGTTGATGATACGATGATCGGTACCACCTCCACCTTCTCTGCATGCCACATTTGCCCTACTTCTATAGCAAGATCGGTGTACTTTGCTATCTTTTCATTATATTTGTCCAAAATATTGTTGTTGTTTGGAACTGCAACATCGACTAGCAGCACTGAATTAACTTTTTAATCCACTACTACAATGTCGGGTCGATTATTCGTCACCTGTCTATCGGTGATAGTGGACCTACCGTAGTAGTCTAAAATCTGCATTTTCGAGCACTGCCTGTGGATTGTACTTGTAATACGGTGTATAGGTGTGCAGCAGTCCATATTTGTTGGCCAGTTTCTGGTGGATAATATTACACAGCTGGTTGTGCCTGCGTAAATAATCCGTGTTGGCTATGGTTGAACATCCTGATGTGATGTGTTGTATGGTTTCCGACGTTTGTTGGCACTGTCTACACTTGTTCGATTTAATCGTTGTGTCCCTGATAACAAATTTTTTGTAATTGTTAGTATTAATTACTTGATCCTGAATGGCCATCATAAATCCTTCTGTCTCTGGGAACAGGGTACCATCAGAAAGCCACCTATTTGATGCTATTTTGTCAATGCGTGGTTGGGTTGGCTAAGGTCCTGATGATGTCGACCATGTAGAGCTTTTTGGGCCCATTTTACGTGTTTCTCAGCACCGGAGTTATTTAATTTTTTCCCTGTTGTGTTGTGAAGTTTTTCTATTTGGTTTCTTTAACCTCCTTTTTTGTGGCATTAAGTTGGTTTGCTTGGGTTTATTTGTTAGTTTTATTAGTTTGTTTGGTATTTTCTCTGTTTTCATTTTGTATATTAGTGCTTTTCTCCAGACTGTATCGTAAGCTTTTTCTAGATCTAGGGTAGCCATGCCTGTTTTGCGTTTTTTGTTAAGTTCTGTTTTGTGGTGTTTTTTGAAGCTAAATTGTTCTTTAATTAGTGTTTTGTTTTCTTGTAGGTATCTGTTTAATTTTCTCATTATGATTCTTTCCCATATTTTCCCCATTGTGCATAGTAGGGATATGGGTCGGTAGCTGCTCGGTCTGTTTGCTGGTTTATTTGGCTTTCTTATTGGCGTTATTCTTGCATTTTCAAGGTTTTTGGGAAGTAGTTGTATTTCAGCGTTGCATTTATTATATAGTATATTTGAACCAGTGCTTTTTAGGGTATATTTTTCAATACTATTGCTTGGATCCCGCCTTCTCCGGGTGCTTTGTTTTTCATTTTCTTTATTATGCTTTTTATTTCTTCTGGGCTGGTAAATATACTTTCTTGCTCTTCTTTATTCATTATTTCGTTATATTCGGTGTTAACTATTTTTTTCGTTATTTTGCCTGCCTTCATAACTAATTTTTTCAGTATGTTTTCTCTTTTTGTGTATGTGAAGAACTCGCTTTTTGTTTTTTTGAGCTCTTGTTTTATATTGTCGAATTACTCCTGTGTTTTGACGTAGATTCTAGTTTCTTTCTTATTTCTATTTATTATTATACGGAAATCCCGGGAGCCTATTATTCTCGTGAGCTCTTTCACTATCTCGTTGTATACAGGTATTTGGCCTAGTAGCACTAGTGGAGGGATTATTTTTCCCTTCTCACTGCTACTTTTTCTTCTATTTCGGTTCTTTTGCTGAGAATGGTCCATACTTGTGCTGGACTCGGTGATTTGTTCGTCGTTTTTCGGTCTCTTGTGGGACGTCATTTTGTTGATTTTTGGTAATTGAGTTTTTAATGTCACTCGCCTTTTTTCTCCAAATTTGTTCGTGTATCCTGCTGTTTTTAATCTCGCACCTTTCGGTATTTTATTTGTTTGTTTGGGTCTTACGACCGCATCCGTTTTTATTAGGGTTTTCCCTTATATTTTGTTTTTGTTTGCTGTCATATATTTAATACTTAATTGTGTTCACTTACTTTGAAATTTCAATGTTCTGATGGTCAGCCGAAAAATTTTGTTCTGAAAAGAACAGTTTTTTACTAAATTCTTCACTTGCACAATTAAACTTGCTTTAAATCACTATATTCACAAAACAGGATAAAGTCGCTTGGCAGCGGTTTGACAGTACTTAGTAAAAATTTAAAGAGTTTACTTTTATTACCTATTTGCTGCATACCCCAATATTACTGGTTTAATGCCTTATTAGTCTGCAAATAAACTACCTTTATATATGCATACATTTTTCTAGGATGTCACTCGTAAAATAAAGCAGCTGTGTGACATGTTTACTTTGGTCTCTGAAGAAGATAACTTGGTTATTGAAACGCGTGTCAGGCGGTTAAAGTATGGGTTGGTATAGTGGTAGTGTAAAAATGGTTTCGTTAAGACATTCGGAGAATTGTAATTCAAATAATTGACCAAGAACCCATACAAGCAGCCAAAAAACTACTTATTACTTTTGTAAAAAATGTTTTTCGTTAGGAACATATGGGTAGACTCTATTCGATAGAAACGTAAACTAACAAAAAATTAGGATAAATTTTTATAATAAATAATTATATCAAAACATAGTCCATATACGTAGCAGATAAATTGTAAATAATATTAATTAAAATTATGTATTACATTAGATTTTTATTATTTTACTCCCTATTTATTATTTTATAAATTGTAATTTAATAATAAAGGTTTTTAATATTTGGGAAAATGTAGTTTAAATATTCAATATTGAAATTGGCATTTTAAAGGGTTGCTGTAATAAAATATTTTTTCTACAAACGTGTTAAAAATGCCATTTTAAGCACTCCATAAAAGCCTTAAAAATGTCACTGAGTGCCTTAAAATCACTTTATGGCACTGCGCTGTCAAAAGTGAATTGTCAGATTTTGAAAGCAAACGTCAAAATATTTAGATTTTATTTATTACCATGAATATTAACAGTACAATTTGTGCAATTTGACAAATTTCTTGCACTGCTGTTTTACCATTTTCCATGGCTAAGGAAGAATGATGAGTCGTAAACAATTATATCAACAATGGTTGCTAGGGTCCGTAATATACGATGCAATTTAAAATTATCTCCTTTGGATGTATTAATACAGGTTTTTAAAATTTAATTCAAACTGTATAATTACTTTATTTGAACAATTGTAGAAAAAATATTGTATGATATACGTGTTAAAAGTACATTTTAAGGCACTCATGTGAATTGCAGGTGCGTGCCTTAAACATGTACTTTTAACACTTATATCATAAGTAACTATACAAAGAAATACGGAGAGAGACAAAAGTTTAAAAATAGACGTTTGATTCCAGTGGCGGTCCATATTTTGTTATAGTCCTAAAAAAAGTTGGGGGTGAAAGGGGTGTTGATCCCCTCTGAAAATCCATAATAAATCAAAATAATTGAATGTAACTGTTTCCAATTTATTGGGTATTCTCTACTAATATTTCCTATAAATTTTCATACATTAACGTTAAACCGTTTTAGAGCTATGTTAAAAAAATTATTTAAATTTTTAACTTTAGAACCCTGTAACTTTTTGTGTGTGCACTATTGTATATAGGTAAGTGGGGTTCAATCACCATATTTTTGACCCTAGAATCTGTGATATAATTTAAGACCATTCTTTTCGGAACACCCTGTATAGCTTTTAATCTAAAAATTGAGAATGGCAATGTTAATTTAAGTATTCCAGTGAAATTTCAGGATCAGTTAGTAAGGGAGCATCCATAATCCAGGTACCCATTTTTTTTTAGCCTTTCTAATACCCCTATCTCCTTCTATCCCCTATCTCCTTCTATCCCCTATCTCCTTCTATTTAGCCTAATTTAGATTTTCCTGTGACCCCTCCCTGTTGAAACGTGGTATTTTATGTTGGTGGCAAACATTCGTTTGAGGTCGTTTCCTTGTTATTAGCAAAACCAATTTCAAATACATTATTAAAGAGCAAGGAAAATTTTTAAATCATTTTTAATTAATTAACACATTTATATGTTAATGCTCGTCGCGCTGTGTGCTACAACTAATAGTTTGTTGAGAAAAAATGCACCAATCAAAATTTTATACCGATCTGGTCTTATGAATAGTTAAATCGGTCAATTGGAAAATTTGCTGTTCTCACCATGAATGCAGTAGTGTTATAACCCATTATTTTAATACGCCTAATATTATAAAATATGGTATTGTGAAAAATAACCGCTTAAACAATATTGTACATGCATCAATGCCATAAACCATTCGTTCTTTGAAAAAGAAATCCTACTTTTGACATAAATTAAAAAATATTTTCTTATAGCGTGGATTTTTTTAAGGTTGAATTCTCTTGATCTACTCGTGTGCCTAAAGCTTGGTAGGATATTCCAGCCTTTTTTTAGCTTTTCGATAAAATATTTTTTACATGTAGTGCTGATTCTGCTTTTGACAAAAAAAAATTAATAGAAGGAAACGAACAGTTACAATAATTTAACCAAAAAAAATCCTTTAATAGTAACTATTTCAAATGGTGGATATTTTAATAATTTTTCATAAAAATGTTAAAAAATGTCTAACTTTTAACCTTTTTCCAATGGCAGGTCATTTTACTGATTGGTTACATTTTATTTGATAAATAAATGGATTAAATTATATTGACTGTCTTATAACACATTCTTTCTATCCTAATCTACTTGAAAGTATAGAAGGCCAATACAGCTTTATAGGGGACATATTCTTAATTTGATAGGAATTCCGAGCAATTCCTAGAAACTTAAGCTGTTTGCAGATCAATGCTACAATTAATCATTTTGTAACCTGGCACATATTAGCAGACTAACTTTGATTCATAAGTAAAAGAACTCAGAACCTTTAGACTCACCTGGAACGCAGTGAGAACATTAATAATAATAATAATAATAATAATAATAATAATAATAATAATAATAATAATAATAATAATAATAATAATAATAATAATAATAATAATAATAATAATAATAATAATAATAATAATAATAATAATAATAATAATAATAATAATTTTATTGGCACATTAAAATAATATAGTTACAATGCAATGACATAAGTAGGAGAAAAACATAATGTGGCCAAAAGGCAGAGTTCAGTTTCTAATATGCGAGGCAACATTAGAATCCTGCTCTTAGACTTAATATCTCGCCTGGACGCTAACGTCTGTGGCTTGTAAAAAAGTCAGTTAGGTTTGACACAGAGTAAAAGTGAATCATCTCACAGCTCTAGTTCTACTTCTCCAGTATACCGCGTACCTCTTCAAACTGTGTGTCAAAGTCAAACCTAACTGGCATGGTGTACAATGGTTAATTTAAGAATGTCAGTGGAATATTTTCCAGGATGCTTAGATCCAATTTAATTTAATGTTATGTAACCTACCACGTGCAGATAATTGTTTAATTTTCTGGCCACCATAATAAGCGAAGCATATTATGAACAAGAAAAGAATGAAGTTACTATTTTTAGTCACTTATATTACGTGACAATGAGCTTGATAATCGTTTGCTTAACAAGCAGAACATTTTCGGTTTCAAGCTCCATGTCTTTCGTTATATCCAACAGCAAGTCCAGCTCTCCACTAATGCATTGGGTAAGATTTTTTGTATTGGTCAGTTGTTAATTCAGGATTAAACCTAGATGTTTTACCTCGTTAGAAAATTTTATTTTGATACTATTCAATGTTGGAACGGTTAGAGTATCTACCTCTCCTGGTGAACCCAATCAAAAGGGTTTTGCTGGGGTTGGCCTTAAATCCTTCTATTTGATACCTTTTTTCTATTATGTTTGGAGCAATTTGATTCAAGTATGAAATAACTTTATCGTGCTTGTCGGTTACTCTTCTGGCACTTCTCCTTGATAACATACTTCCTATTATTTGTAAAGATTTTCTCTGCAAGATAGCTGTTGAGTTTATTGCGAGACCGTTTTCCGTTACATGTTGGGAGTTACTTTTTATTCTTATACATTATTGCATAAAAGTAGATATACTGTAAACGTAAAATTTTAAATATCTCAGATCCAAATCGATATAGCTTAGCAATTAAACAAAGAATTGCGGTACACATTTATTGCATTTAGACAAATTAAAATCATGATACTGCTTGTTTAAACCATATTTTATTTATGTCTGCAGTGTCGTTATCCGTTATCTTAAATATTCACCTTACCAGTTAATATTCTCAATGAACTAGTTACTTTTATTAAATAAAATATAAAGTAATTTAATAATAAATATTTCTTGTAATTGTTTTATTTGGCCTAAATTGTTGTAATGCAGTTTGTAAAAGTTTATAAAGTGGAAGCTTTGCATAATGCCTTGCCGCAATTTTTTTGTCAATAATTACCAGATTGTAATTAACCAATTATAATTGATCTTGGGTAATTACAGTCGGTTCAAGGTAGCTGTAATTTGACTAGTTAATGAAATTAATTGTACTTAAAATTGTATGTAAAATTATATGTATTTTGCATATAAATGGTTTAAAGTTTCAACAAAACCAAAAACATTAAGAAATTGTTTAAATTATTTAATAAATTAACTACAAAATATTAAATATTCCTGCAATATTTTTATATTTATAATAATATTAATAATAATAAACCTTGGTGGCAACAGCGACTTAAAGAGTCAATTTACGACATACGAAAGGAGCTAGGACAACTTACCGAATTTAAAAATAGCATAAAACCTTCCAGACGCTTAACTAATAGGGTCAGAAAAATCTTTAAAAAGATTAAAACCCACACTGGACATCCAAAGTATAAAGAACATCTATGCTCATATATGGACCTTCTTGGACAAAAGCTAAAGGCGAAATCCAAACGATTATCTCGATACGTTAAATGCACAAAAAAGATGCAGCAATAGTATATTGCTATTTTTCCTATGACCACGTAAAAAATCCTTTAACAAAAATATTTTTTAAAGTAAAATCACAGAATACACCTTATTTTGTGGTAAAATCCAATCAGCCTTGGAACTTCACTATCTGGAGAACAAATTTTATTTCAAATGCATAACCCAGTAATCTTTTTAACACTTTATAATGTCAATTGAGTTTTCTTGTATACGTAGTATGTATTTGAACACAAATCACAACAAAGTTCAAATATGTTCAAAGCAATGTAATAATAATAGACACAAAGATAATTGTAAACAGAAACACAAACATAACTTCAAAAATCCACATTAGACACATGCACGGAACATAACACAATATAAAAAAGAAGAATAAACTGTTCTTCTTTCTAAAAGTGTTTTTATAAAAATAATAATACTGAATAAAAATATGTTTATTTTTTAAAAATTTAAGAACCTATAAGAAACTATTCTTTATTCTTACTTTATACAGAAAAATTTGTATTGGCAATTAAAATACAATATTTGTCATAAGGAAGATTTAAAAAAAAACATAAATGGTCCTTGCTTTGACATTCATGTGTTTTTAATATTGATAAAATTTGACGTAACTGTCACAGATCATTGAACTATATTTTTTTACTTTTCAATACGTGTATTGATATTTACTTTTCAATACGTGTATTGATATTAGCTACTTTCTTAAATACAAATAAGTGTGCAAACTAGCACTTTCATATGTGGTCGTAGGAAAAATCATTTATTTCACAACAATGAAAAGCTGTTTTATAGACAACTTAGTAGCGCTGGTGGTACAAATAACAACTCCAACCTTCCAACTAAAAATGAACTTACTGACTATTGGTCTTCAATATGGTTCAATCCTCAAAAACACAACGAGGGTGCAGCATGGATAGAATCCGAGATGGACAAGTCAAACATTGCTCCAATGATGTTTGATAAGATCACAACAGCTGAAGTAAACCAAGCTATAGGAGAGACTAATAGTTGGAAAGCACCGGGAATTGATAACATTCAAAATTTCTGCTACAAAAAATTTGACAGCTTACACGAAGTACTAGCATCAAAATTTACATATATCCTTCAACTTGAAGAAGACATTCCAGCTTTTCTCACTCATGGTTTGACCCATATGCTTCCCAAAACAGCTAACACACAGGATCCTTCGCAGTATAGACCAATCACATGTCTTCCAACGCTTTACAAGATATTAACATCATGCATTACTAACAGAATTTACAGGCATGTAGACCAAAATAACATCTTGACAGAGGAGCAAAAGGGATGTAAACGTGGTCACCAGGGGTGTAAAGAACAACTTATTATTGATTCTGTGATCCTAAAGCAAGCGCAAAAGCAATGTCGCAACATCTCGACTGCTTTTGTAGACTACCGTAAGGCATTTGACAGCGTGCCCCATTCCTGGCTCATAAGCATTTTAAAAATCTACAAAGTACACCCTAGCATAGTTAATTTTCTTGAAACATCGATGAAACAATGGGGAACAAACCTTCAGTTTAATTTTAATGTTCAGTATCTTAAAACCGATGAAATCGCTATTCGCAGAGGAATATTCCAAGGTGACTCACTTAGTCCACTGTGGTTTTGTTTGGTAATCCACTTTCTACCATGCTCTACAACACAAAATATGGCTTCAATCTTAAGACTAATAGAAACACCAACTGCACTGTTTCCCATCTTCTTTATATGGATGATATAAAAATGTTTGCTTCTAATCAACAACAAATTCAACATCTTCTGGATATAACCGAAACCTTAAACATCGAAAAGGGAAAAATGGTCAATGGAGATGTGGCGCTACCTAATGGAGATATAATCGCTGCCATGCAGAATGGGGAAACCTATAAGTACTTGAAATTTCAACAAACCAGATTGCTAGACCAAAATCAGTCCAAGTCCAAAATCAAGGATCAGTATACACAGAGGTATAGTTCATTACTAAAATCCGAACTGAACGCAGGAAACCTTAACCGAGCAATTAATACATATGCCGTACCTGTGTTAACTTATTCGTTTGGGATTCTACGATGGACAAAAACTGAATTAGAAGATATTCAGAGAACAACAAGGACTATGATGACAAAGTATAGATGTCACCATCCAACATCCAACATCCAACACTACCGAGAAAGGAGGGAGGAAGAGCTCTATGCGACATAATCAATCTACACAACAAGCAGATAAATAAATTACGAGACTTCTTTATAACTAAATCAATGTCATCTAATTTACACAAATTTGTTATAGGAGCAGATAAAAATTATTCCCCTCTAAATTTAGCAGGTCCTAATGTGGATTTAGAAATAACAACAGATGCTGAGAAACACGTTAAATGGGCCCAAAAAGATCTACATGGTCGACATCATCACGACCTTAACCAACCACACATTGACAAATTAGCATCAAATAGGTGGCTTGCTGATGGTACCCTGTTCCCAGAGACTGAAGGATTTATGATGGCCATTCAGGATCAAGTAATTAATACTATCAATTACAAAAAATTTGTTATTAGGGACCCAACTATTACATCGGACAATTGTAGACGGTGTCAACAAACGTCGGAAACAATACAACACATCATATCAGGATGTTCAACCATAGCCAACACGGATTATTTACGCAGGCATAACCAGCTGTGTAATATTATCCACCAGAAACTGGCCATCAAATATGGACTGCTGAATACCTATACACCGTATTACAAATACAATCCACAGGCAGTGCTGGAGAATGCAGATTTTAGACTCTACTACGATAGGTCCATTATAACCGACAGACAGGTGACGAATAATCGACCCGACATTGTAGTGGTGGATAAAAAAGCCAATTCAGTGCTGCTAGTCGATGTTGCAGTTCCCAACAACAACAATATTTTGGACAAATATAATGAAAAGGTAGCAAAGTACACCGATCTTGCTATAGAAGTAGGGCAGATGTGGCATGCAGAAAAAGTAGAGGTGGTACCGATCATCGTATCATCAACCGGACTTATCCCGAAAAGTCTTGAAGATAGTCTTAATAAACTCAGTCTTCATAAAAATAATTTCATTGATTTGCAAAAAGCGGCAATTTTAAATACATGTCACACTGTTCGGAAATTTTTAAATATGTAATCTTTGAGCCTAATCCCATTTGCGTTTACGCTCGGGATAGGTAAATATTACCAGCGAAAGCTGAGTAAGTGCATAAGTCTTTTGATAATAATAATAATAATAATAATAATAATAATAATAATAATAATAATAATAATAATAATAATAATAATAATAATAATAATAATAATAATAATAATAATAATAATAATAATAATAATAATAATAATAATAATAATAATAATAATAATAATAATAATAATAATAATAATAATAATAATAATAATAACAAGTGATTGGCTATAATGCCCCACTTTTGATAATACTATCTAATAGGATATGAAACTACAAAAAATAATAATAATAATAATAATAATAATAATAATAATAATAATAATAATAATAATAATAGATAGATAGATATACGTTTATTGACAACTTATACATATATATTATGTTTGAAGTCAGTTACAATAGCAGTTATGAGAAGACGACTACAAATATTTGAAACAATTAATAAAAGAGAAACACAACACATAATTTAAACAACTAGTTAAAAGGTAATAAAAAACAACTAATAATTGAATGTTAAGTAGAATTAACATTAACGGTCTGTGGGCGTAAATTTTAAAAAATCATCGATACTGTAAAAACAGTGTTCTAATAAAAACAGCTTAGTGAATTTACTAAATTCACGAAGACTTTGATTTTTGAGATCGAGACCTCTAAAAAAACTATTAAAAACATTGTAAAGTTCAACATCCAGTTTATTCGCCTGGGTAGTCCTGAGTCTAGAGAAAGGAGCCACAAGATTCACCGCATTCCTTGTGCCGTAGGTATGAATGTGAGAATGTGAATTATAATTCGATCTATTCTTGTGAACCAATGTTAATGTTTCATAAATATACAGACAAGGAACCGGTAAAATCCTGCACCCCTAAACAGTTCACGGCAGTGCGAACCATAAGAAGCATTCCCGATAATCCTCACTGCAGATTTCTGAAGAGCGAAAACTTTATAAGCCCCACTGGAGTTTCCCCAAAATCTAATGCCATAAGTGAGAAGCGAGTGAATGGTGCCAAAATACGCAGTACGAAGTGCACTGGTTTGCAAGCAATTCCGAAGCTGCCGCAGTGCGTAAATCCGCGAAGATATCGTAGAGCACAAAGCTTCAATTTGAGCAGACCAGGTAAGACTCGAGTCAAGCGTTAAACCGAGAAGCCTAACTGGTTGTGACTTATGAGCCAGCTTGTCCGAAGTGAAAGCGATTTTGACGGTCTTGCTTTCATTCAATTGCAATTTATTAGCCACAAACCAATTTTTTGCTAATGAAAGATGTTCAGATCCATCAGACTCATCCTCATTATAAAGTAGTGTCGTGTCATCAGCATATAAAATACAAGTACATCCGCTAACGGCTGACGGCAAGTCATTAATAAATATTAGAAAAAGTAAGGGTCCCAAAACTGAATCCTGTGGAACTCCAAATCGGATTGGCTTATTATCTGATTCACACCCATCAAAGCTAACATACTGGGTCCTATCGGCAAGGTACGAGCCAAGGAGCTCGGATGGTAAACCACGAATGCCGTAATGTTCCATTTTGGCAAGCAAAAGAGAATGGTCCACGCAGTCAAACGCCTTGGCGAGATCGCACAGAATAGCAGAAGTACCGTGGCGCTCGTCAAGGCCATCGACCACGGTCCCAATCACCTTTGCAAGAGCATCGATTGTTGAGACATTTTTTCTAAAAACCAAACTGATGAGGAGAAATGATGGAATGAAGCTCAAGAAATTCTAGAAGTCTCCGGTTGATGATGATTTCAAAAATTTTTGATAAAACGGGAACGATGGAAATCGGTCTGAAATTATTGGCACAATTCAAGTCACCTTTTTTATGCAACGGCAAAACCTTAGCAATCTTTAGCTCACCAGGCCAGTTACCCTCGGTTAAGCAAGCATTAAATAAAAGTGTTAAAGGACCGGTAACATGTTCAAGAGCAGCCTTTATTAAACGGCTACTTAGGCCATAACAATCAGTGCATGTTGAGTTTTTAGCTGCAAAATAGCCGCTTGAACCTCACCTTCAACAACTGGAGGTAAAAAGAAAGAGGTAGAAGGACTAGGTAAACCACTGACAAAGTTAAGGGGATCGGAAACTGCGGTCGGCAAAGCGCTAGAAATTCTTTCTGCAATGTTAGCAAAAAAGCTATTAAACTCCGAAGATGTTAACGCAGAAACTGTATTCTGACATTTCTTGTTCTCTCTCTCCTGGTTTACTATCTTCCAGATCATTTTATTCTGATTATCTGACATCTGAATAGCCTCAGAATACGAATTCCTTTTGGCAGATCTGATCTCTTGCTTATAAACTTTTCTGATGCTGCAGTACAACCGCCAATCCTCCAGATCTCTAGAAGACTGGAACGCGCGTCTACATCTTAACACTTCTTTTCGGCGCATCTTTAGTTCATGACCAAACCACCTTGCTCGTGTTTGTCTCCGAGAGTGTAACTTGGTAGGTATGTGTATATCTTTTTGCACAGATAGAATTCCCAATAATGTTTGAGCGATTTGGTTAGAGTCCATAGTCGCAGAATTAAGACTTGTCCAGTCAACCTCAGCCAGACCCCTGGCAAAACTGTTCAATGTGTCACCATTCAACACTTGAATCACCCGTGGATTCCCAGAGACCAAGTCGGGAACCTTTAAAATAGATATGAAAACTCCCAAATGATCTGACACCAATGGCTCGCACACACCCGTCTCAAACAATCCAGGGTAAATATTTGTAACAATGTTATCCAGACATGACTCGGTGTTGAACGTTACACGTGTTGGTACGTCAATGTAATGCGTCAGACCGTATATATTGAAAATATTGTTCAAGTCACGAGCATGCCCTGTATCTCCATTTAGATCAATATTGAAATCACCAAGAACGACAAGAACCTTAAATTTAAGAATGAGAAAATCAATTAAACCTTTAATCTGGGTTTTGAAAATATTAAAATTACCAGCACACGACGACCGGTAAACAGTAACAACGCAAGTACTAGCACCAGGAATGCAAGCACAACAAAACTCTGCGTGAACAGGTCGACAAAATGAAGAAACATCAACTGATTTAAGATGAAAATCAAAACGTGAAAAAATAGCTACACCTCCGTGAGATTTATCGCCACGGCAAAATGAAGATACAAGATTGTAATTTTTTAACTTGAAAAATGGTAAAATATTAGCATTTAGCCAATGTTCCGATATACATAAAATATTAAACTTTGATGTTTCTTCAAGAAAAACATGTAAGTCATCGGCTTTATTTGAAATACTTTGAACATTAATATGGAAAACAGAGCATGCTGAGGATACCTGACTAAAATAAGATACAATAGGAACTTCGCCATCACTGGTTTCCACGAGATTTTCTTGGCGGAAAAAAATGATTGATTGAAACCCCTGAGGGCCAAATATCACTAACTAGAAAAGCATCACACTCACTAGCAGGAGCTGATATCTTGAAAGACGAGTAGGAGGCAGAAACGTAACGGTTCAGCTTGAAAACTTCTACACCCGGAGAATACTGTATAAGGTAATTCTTCAAGTCAACTGCATTTAAGTTAGGCTCCAGATTGGTAGCATGAAAGTGTTTAAAATCATCACTCCTAGGCTTAGCAGCTCTAAAGGGATATCCATTACCTTTAGCTCCATTGCCAGTCAGAATAGTGGCTGGTTTAGGTTTAGGATTAGCAGGTTTGGCATTTAAGGCATTGTAAGAATGCGATGCGTCAGCTTTCTCACTACTATAATACTTTTGGCATAACCTCTCAGTCTCAGCCTGATGTATGGCTCCTGCAACTTCCCTTCTTGAAATAATCGGTTCATCCTTAGATGATGAAGGAGGTGATGAAGTTACCGTTGGTTGTTGTTTTTTATTGGTGAAGGAACCAGGGATTCCAGTAGAGTTAACCAAGCTGGCAGTCGTTCTATCGTCTAATTTGCTGTGACTTAACATATTGATATGATCAAGTAGATTTCGAATCATTTCCTCTTGCTGTTTAATCAGCATATTCTTTTGATTAATGGTATTTTCATTATGCCTGATAACAATGTCTCTCTGTTTAATGATTTCTTCGAAATAGGAGCTCTCAGATTTAGATATTGACACGGAAGTGCATGAGTCTTGAGCATCTTTGGAAGTGGATGATTTGGGTTTCACAGTGGATCCCGTATCACCCGCCTCACAACAGATACAAGTATCGTTATCAAAATATTTAACTTTGTATTTCTTTTGTAACTTTAAACAAGCAGGATGTGAAAGCACCCCACATTTAATACATCTTATTCCAGATTTGGCAGTACTCTTGCATCTAGTACAGACATCGCGTGAATCATCAGCAGATTTATCACCACTCATAGCAATAATAGTAGAAACAGAAAATCAGGAAACAATTCACAAAATACAGATTAAAAAACACAGCTGCGTGCAATTGTCCACACCTTATAAACGATGTAGGTAATTAAAGGGCAACAAAAAAGTTGATTGTTAAAAATATTCCTATAACAGCTGGTATAAACGAAGTGAAAAACTAAAAAACGTACCAGAACAGGAAAACTGTAGATTGAAAAATATCACATATCACTTAGAAAACTGTTGTGAAAACCACTATACACTTTGAACCAATTAAAATGATGAATAAACTTTGAAAATAACTTAGTGAATGAGGAGCCAAATAATTACAACTTTGACCTCATAAAGTCAACTGCACCGAATGAATAATAATAATAATAATAATAATAGCATAGCATAGCATAGCATTTATTGACTTTTATATATACAAAAAGTACATTTGAAGTCCTTATTAACTACAAGAAACAAAAATACATTTTAAGTCCTTACTAACTACAAAAAATTCAGTTAAATATTTATAAATAATATAAAATCGTCAAAGTAAAATTGGTAAAAGCTTTGTTAACACATTAAAACAGAGAGTAAAAAAAAACATCTTAAGGAAATACAAGAAAATATCTAATGAAAGTTATCACAATCTTTACAATTATAAAATTCGTCCAATGAGTAGAAACACTGAGTGAGTAAGAATTCTCTAGCAAGATTGTAGAATTGCCTATTGTTGAGTTGTTTGATATTATTATTTTAACTTAAACTAGCGAACTTGTTGTATAGTTTAATATTTATTTTATTTTTTTGTGTAAGGCAAATTCTAGAGTAATAAGGAGATAATAATAATAATAATAATAATAATAATAATAATAATAATAATAATAATAATAATAATAATAATAATAATAATAATAATAATAATAATAATAATAATAATAATAATAATAATAATAATAATAATAATAATAATAATAATAATAATAATAATAATAATAATAATAACCGAATTGGAAGATATTCAGAGAACAACCCGAACTATGATGACAAAGTGCAGATGTCACCATCCAACATCGTCAGTGCTTAGAACAACACTACCGAGAAAGGAGGGAGAAAGAGCTTTATGCGACATAATAAATCTACACAACAAACAGATAAATAAATTACCTGATTTCTTTGTTACCAAATCACTGTCATCGAACTTACATAAATCTGTCATAGGAGCAAATAAGAAATACTCGCCTCTAAATTTAGCAGACCCTCATATGGACTTGGAAATAACAACAGATGCTGAAAACAAGTAAAATGGGCCCAAAAAGCTCTACATGGTCGACATCATCACGACCTAAATCAACCACACATTGATAAAATTGCATCAAATAGGTGGCTTGCTGACGGTACCTTGTTTCCAGAGACTGAAGGATTTATGATAGCCATTCAGGATCAAGTAATTAGTACTAACAATTACAAAAAATTTGTTATCAGGGACCCAACTATTACATCGGACAAGTGTAGACGGTGCCAACAAACTTCGGAAACCATACAACACATTACATCAGGATGTTCAACCATAGCCAACACGGATTATTTACGTAGGCATAACCAGCTGTGTAATATTATCCACCAGAAACTGGCCAACAAATATGGACTGCTGAATACCTATACACCGTATTACAAGTATAATCCACAGGCAGTGCTCGAGAATGCAGATTTTAGACTCTACTACGAAAGGTCCATTATCACCGATAGACAGGTGACGAATAATCGACCCGACATTGTAGTAGTGGATAAGAAAGCTAAATCGGTGCTGTTAGTCGATGTTGCAGTTCCAAACAACAACAATATTTTGGACAAATATAATGAAAAAGATATCAAAGTATACCGATCTTGATATAGAAGTAGAGCAGATGTGGCATGCAGAAAAGTGAAGGTGGTACCGATCATCGTATCATCAACTGGACTAATCCCCAGAAGTCTTGAAGATAGTCTTAAAAAACTCGATCTTTAAAAAATCACTTTTATTGACTTTCAATTTTAAGTACATGTCACACTGTTCGGACATTTTTAAATATGTAAATTTTGAGCCTAATCCCATTTGAGTTTACACTCGGGATAGGTAAATATTACCAGCAATTGCTGAGTAAGTGCATAAGTATTTTTTTATAATATTAATAAAACGTTTTTATTATTTCCACAATTTGTATTACATATATAATATTGTCATAGTATTTTAAATGTGAAAATAAAGGGCAACTTCTACTATAAAAATAAATAAATAAATAAATAAAATAATTAACAAATAAAAATATTATTACTGCGAAGCTGTTCTACCACTTAATCCTACTCATGATCTATGTCAGAACAATAAACAACTAAAAGGTTGAATTAACTTTCACTATTTAATCGTAAAATACTAATGTAATGACGGCCGTTTCGCTATAGAAATAGCATCGTCAGATTGACATATTGAAGTTACATTTTGTTTGTTTGTAGCTAGGTACCTGATGTTTATTAGGTAGTTATAAGGCTAGACCAAGTATGGAAGTAATAAGACATAACAATATTAAAGCTTAGATGTTATGAGCCCTAAGTGATTATCCTGGATGTACTTCCCTCTTAGATCAGTATAACTGTGCAATGATCTAGAAAAACCAGAAAAAAACTATATATTGCTGATCTTATCTATGTATAAAATGAAGACTCAATCAAAGTAAACACTTTAAAAGTGGAGAACTTCCCAGATTTATTTGTTCATTAACAACTTTAAATTGTGGATCTGCTAGATGTCTTTTTATTTCAAGTTCTTCAAGGAAATCTAAATTTTGTTTTTTATTACAAGTGTGTAGTATTTGGATGTCATTGATGTGTAAGAGTGAGGTTGGATGTTTAAGTAGGTGTTTTGCATAATTTGACTTATCTGGTTGTTTTAATCTATATGCTCTTAAATGTTCGTTAAATCTTACTACAAAATTTCTTTGTGTTTGACCTATATATAGGTACAGCATTACATTTTGGACAATTAGTTTTGTAAACACAAGATTTTTTTAACTTGGGTAATTTTGCTTTTACATTTAACAATTTTGTATCAACATTATTTAGTTATTTGAATGAAATTAATGCAGATGTTGCCGAAGTTATTATTTTTGAAATTGTATTAGAAATATTTCCACAATATGTGATACTTTTATAACTTTTAATTTCTTTAGGTAGTTGAGGGAATATTAGTTGTAGTGAAATTTTCTGTTCTTTCTAATTAATTAATTTATTTATTAAATGTATTGGATAGTCATTAGATGTAGCTATTTGTTTTATAATCTCAATTTCTTTATTAAAATTATTTTTGTTCATTGGAATTGAAAATGCTCTATGTATCATAGAGTTATAAGCTGCGGTTACATTAGTATTTTACGATTAAATAGTGAAAGTTAATTCAACCTTTTAGTTGTTCTGAATAAGATGAACTTTCACAAAGTAAGGGTTAGTACAATAAATTTCATGATCTATGTCGATACTATTGTTTCATGTTTAATTATAAATGTATTAAATAATAAAAAAAGTGATATAGAAATTTGAAATTTGAACGAGAAGAAATAAAAATCATTAATTTTATTGTTGGCCCAGAAGATAAATTTGTATTAAAATGTATATAATATTTTTATTTACTTACATGGAATAATTGTGATTATTGTTAGACCACCCTGACCCTGATCACGAAAATAATTACTAGAACTGCTTCTCACATAAGAACTTTAAAAAGTAATAAGGAAACCATTTGCTTCTGAAAATTCTTGCTAATATGTACTGTTGCAAAGTATCTCTAATAGTATTGTATTTTTATTGTTCTAGTATAATTTTTTAATTTCTTATTATATCTGACAAAACCACCTCTTGCGTTTTTAATATTTGACTTTAAAATATATTATTATAGTATTAGTAAGACTGCTATTAAAAGAAAATATTTCGATTTAATACACTGTACAAAAATATACTCAAAAAAATAAATTACCTAAATAAAGATGAACAAAATGTTGTAGAACTGACAAGTAAATACCAATTTAACTATTGGCTTTTATGTCTAATGCCTGCTCGGAATTAATAAAAATAAAAAAGTTGACAATTTTGTATATCAGTTATAAAGTATAACACTATAATTTATTATTTCTGTTTTATTTTAAAGGTTTAATTTTACTTACGAACTAATTAAAAAGGAAATTAGAGCCTAACGGCCATTATTTTTATAAATTCCTACTTCGTATGTGGACAAGACCTTGTTTTCTATTCGCTGAATTCATCATTGTAACTTTTAAAGCAGTACGATTAAACGGTAGTATAATCAAGTTTGTATCTAATTTTTGTTTGGTTGTTTGTTAAACTAACACTTACATAGGCGTACATAGTAATTTATATTTTTAGTTTACAACAATTTTAGTAAAGTAAAAAAATACATGAATATCAACGTATCCTTTACGTAGGATTTAATAAAGATCGTGAACTTGATTTTCTGTACAATATATTTTTTTCTATTTCTGTTTTTAGCTTGGAATATCAATATAATATATATATATATATATATATATTTTATGTAGTCAAGATATTATAAATTCTATTTGAATTCTAATATTTCATTTATTATCAAAGGATATTTAAGGATTAAGATTATCTTCTTGTTTATCTAGGGCTCCACATTTAAACTTTGTTTATTTATCCATATATTTTCCCTCTCTATATGGCCGTACTGTATGTCTTCTTTCTTTTATATATTGTTTTAAATATTCATTATCTTCATTTGTTATCCTGTGTCTTCTAGTAAAGCCTTTAGTTTCTCTGTTTAATTATCCAAATCTCTGCTGCATTTGTCATAATAGTTCGTACTATTGTTTAGTACATAATTTATTTTTGGTTGTGTTTCTTATGCTTTGTAATCTAATCTTATTTGTACTAATCTGCCTTTTATTTCTTCTTCTGTTTTTGCATTTTTCGATATTATAAAGCTAAAGTATTTCAATTTATTCGTTACCTTCATTTCTATGTTTTCTTCCATTTCTTTCTATATTCTTGGGGTATTTTTCCTCTATTGCTAAGTATTCCGTTTTCTACACATACTCGCTCCTTAATTATATATTCATGAGGTTTGGATTTATGTGAATATAGAGTGGCAGGGGCTAAGTTTTGAAATTGTAGTGTTGTCTTGGATTATAAGACTAATAGAAATTTGTTCACCTCATTTCATATGTTAAATTTTAGCCATTATCTTATCTTATGCATTAAGTACCAGATAATGGCAGCGATAAAAATCATTTAAAATCTTGCTTCATCATTATTTCATTATGTGATCCCAAAAGGGCCACATTTAACGTGATATTTATCTTATTTAATATTGTATCATTTTATGACAGCCCAAAAGAGCCACCACGCTTAGAATTTACCTGTTGCCCGATAATCCTTCTCTCGGAATTAAATAACGATTTGTTCTTCAAAAGTTTATGATCCATTCATTTTAAAATTGCCTCTACATACCTTTGCTATTTTTCTTGCTTGCGAGCAAGTTGAGAGGTCCCTCATCTACCTCATAAACTATTCTTTGCACTAGCACTGGCTTAGTGCGAATACCTACATTTTAACGTCAAATAGTTCTCTCTTTTTTCAACGGTCAGTAATGAGTTTAAACATCGTCTCACACGTCTTGTGCAACACGGACTGGCCCCAAATGTGTGTTATTGCGTAGGTATAATGTCACTTTTCTTCTAAATTAAATCCGACAAGAATAAATAACTTAGCATGTGATGTCGTACTCCTGATTCTACAGAAACATGCTAAATTTATTGTACTAACCCTTACTTTTTGGAAATCCATCTAATTAAGAATAATAAAAAACTCTTGGTTTGAAGGTAACTTCCAAGTTTATTTAAAACCTAATTTATTTTTTGTAAAAACTCAAAACAATCAGAAGAATTTTACCGTTACGTATCTAGTTACTAACAGCATATTATGCCAACTTTGTAATAGGCGTGGCGAAAATAAATTTTCACAATTAATTCTAATTCTTACTTATAATATCACAAGGACTCAAATTATTTCCGGAAATTTTCTTCGCTTCGCTCATCCTGCAAACCTTCACATGTGTGCCTTAAACATGTACTTTTAACACTTATATCATAAATAACTATAAATATGACATACACCAATTATAATATATTATATAAGTAAAAGTTTATAATTATATTCACAAATACTTTCTTAAAGAACAATATAAGATTAATATGTTGCTCTTAGCCACAAATGTCATTGTCAATGGTCTTGTCATTAGATACTTCAATCATGTCGCCAACCATTTAAAACCAAAATTTGCGTGCATAAAAGTTACATTACGATACGCAAATGCATTTTATAATGAAGATTTTTATGAGTGCAAAATATAAAAATACTTTTAATTGTCTGAACTTATGGCAGATATATTTTAACCCACATGCAAATAGTTTACCACTAACCCGACAACAGCCACATAATTTACTACCAACTACACGTTCCAAATACTTACCACGTTTCTGTTATCAATGACTGAAAAATAACTTGAAAATAATGTGATAAGGGGTAAGACAAAAGTAACCTTAGAGATCGTATAAATTAACCTATTTACAAGATGCTTACACCAAAAGTTCCGAATTTGTTTTAGTTTTGTTTCTTATTCCTACGCGTGAATTCGTTTTCTTCGTTTTAAAAGTGTTTCGAAACGTTATTGGAGAATTATTAATTTGATTCTGCCTATTCCAAAAACGAGATATAGTTCAAGATGAAATTCTGCAAGCTAAAGAAATACTTGTATAATTATATGTTTTATAAGTTCTAAGTGTGCAGAATAATCTGATACGTATGAAATACTCTGTTCAAATTACATTAGGGTTTTTTCAGAAAACTTAGATACCCTAATGATATTACTTTTGAATCAATGTGTCGCTACACATTGTAAAATTACATTTGGAAAATTTCAAGTTATTGGTGTATTTTCTGTGTCAGTATTGTTTATGTTACATTTTTTATCACTAACGTATTTGTTATTGGATCCACATGACTTCCATTTAAACTTACTTAAAAATGCAATATTTTTTATGATTTTAATAGGCATTAACTGCATTGGTTATCAAGCCTACCTGAACCTATATTTTTATTATTATGTTTTCACGAAAAACATTTTTCTATATGCATTATTTGATTAGTTGGTTAATTATTTTAGAATTCACTTCAAATTGTTTACATGTAGAATGGTGTATGAAATATATTTTTTCAGAGTCCCCGCCTTTCGGATTCAGATACTTCGGACAGTCATAGCGACAGCGAAGTACCGACAACTTTATTACCTACCTCTAACCATCACGATCACAGGTACATTATTCAAGAAATACGGTATTTATAAAAAGGAAAATTTAACGAAATATTTTAAAGTTTGAAATAAATTAAATAACTTTATTTTTAATGAAGTTGTAATAAATAAGTACCTGATTGTACCAAAAGTTACACAAGCAACACTATGTTGTATGTATCTTAGTATTTAGAATAGCCATTTTTTATTTAAGAGAAATAAGTTTGTTGTAATTATTCAAATACATTAAAATATATATAAAAAAATTTAATTTTCAGATCTAATATTCAACAACCATTGCCGCCACAAACGGCAATGACGACGATAGAAAATATGTCAATGGCCGCATTAGCAGTGGCGGCATTATCCGGGGGTCAGAGTCCCGTCGGCACTACCACTGCCAATCTACCCTTCTATAACCCCTCTCTCCTTAATCCTAATTGGTACCTGGCAAACGTCGCGAGATCGTTTCATACAGTGGCGGCGTTAAATGATGTTGAAAAGAGTAACGGAGGATCAAACAGTTTGGGTGGGGAACAACCCTTGGACCTCAGTAAAGGATCGGTTAATAACAACTGCAGCATTGCGCATGAGCCAAAAGTAGGAACTGGTAATCACATTAGGCTGTCTACCTTAGATTCCAGGCATATATTCAAGTAAGTTTTATATTGCTATTTAAACTAAATTTTCCATGAATGGTACCTACTAAAATTTTACTTAAACTGTCTATAAATAAATTATTTTTAAAACTAATCTTGCATTTGTTACTCGTTTGATTTTTTAATTTTACTTACAATGCAGTTAGTTTAAAAAGGTTGAATTTATATAAAAGAGCACCTAAACATGCCACTGTACTGTTTTATGTAAAAAATCAAACCTTTGTAAAAACTTAAAAAATGAAGTAGGTATGAAACCATTATCAAATGTTTAAAGAAGTTAAGAGGTAAACAGGTTTACCAGATATTTTTGGCGATAAATATCGTTCGTATAAACAAATAAAAACAAAAACTAGGTTTAGTGATGAGCAAATGCAATACCAAGACTGGGTTAGTCTTTGTCTTGGTCTTGCATACAAGGTCTTGGTCTTGGTCTTGCAGTCAAATAAGCAATCTTGGTCTTGGTCTTGTTCTTGCAGGGTCCAGTCTTGGTCTTGCACCAAGACTCTTCAAGACTCTTGCACTTTTTTTTAGATTTACTGGGGTCCGTTTTACAAAAAATTGGAAATTTTCCTGACCGTACATTAAATAACAATTTAAAGTTTTTTTCCTGGGTATCGGTCAAAAAAAATTAAATAAATAAATATTTTTTTTATATCACAATTGGCATACAACGTTTAGGTCATGGGCCATCATCAGGTGTATATAGATATAACTAAAAAATTATTAATTAAATCACACACAATAATATTCTTTTTAATAACTTACAAAATCACCACTAAGTCTACATTTAAAATTATATACGTTTAAAAAATTGGAAGAAATGAAGTAAAATTGTAAAAACATACAAAACAGTAAAAAAGTAAAAAAAAAATTTTTTAATAAAAATGTAAAACTATCACATAGGCGGGTAATAAATATTATATATAAATCCAGATCGAAATGCAGACAGATATAAGAGACAAGACCACACAAATTACTTTATTAAAGGAAAATAAATTGGTGGTAAACACTCCAAATCAGTGTGACTGTTAACACTATGTAAATCTCTCTTTATTTCCACCATTTCTAGAAAGTTTCGTTTGGTTAAATCACTTTCCTTAGAGACTATTTTAACATTTTAGAAATCAAAGTGGTAAAAATTATTGATGGAATGTTTGGATAAGGCAGTTGCATTTTCGTTTTTCGTCTTAACATCATATTTATGTCTGTAAATACGTTTGCCCAAATATTGTTTGGTTTGTCCTGTATGAGTAGATGGACAGTCTTTGCAAGAGATTTTATATACCACATTGGTTTGATTTAAGGTGTCGATTTTTGTTTTGAGATTGGTAAAGAATCGTTTATTTAAATTGTTTATTGATTTATGTGCAACATTTATATTATATTTTTTGAGAAATTTAGAAATATTTTCAGATACAAATTGTATATAAGGAAGTGTTAAATAGTGTTTGGGTTGGCTTATTTTGGATGACCTTGAGCTATTATAGTAATTATTATAGTATTATTACTATTTTTTTAACCTTTTTACTGTTTTGTACTGTTTTGTATGTTTACAATTTACAATTTTAAACGTATATAATTTTTAATGTAGACTTAGTGGTGATTTATTAAGTTTTTAAAAAGAATATTATTGTGTGTGATTTAATTAATAATTTTTTAGTTATATGTATATACACCTGATGATGGCCCATTGCCGAAACGTTGTATGCCAATTGTGATATAAAAAAAATATTTATTTATTTCATTTTTTCTTATTTGACCGATACCCGGGAAGAAAAAAAACTTTTAATTGTTTTTTAGAAAAAAAGGAAAATAGTCTTTAAAATCATTACAAGTAAGGAAATATTAAATGAAAGGGATGGTATTTTTCACTATAAAATTTTTGTTTTCTTTATATTACATTGTAGCCATAAATCAAGTATGAAATAGTTATTATAACAAGTGCGGAAAAGTTAATTTCCGCAAGAGTTAGGATCAATATTTTTTTTAAAGCAAAATCACCTCGAAAATTATTTAGATGCTCAATAAATACACGCGTGACTGTAACTATAGCAACCCTACTTAAACAGGTGAGTTTGTTGTTGCATTGAGTAAGGTTTACATGGATGATTTAATAAATTATGATTTAAAAAAAAACATTTTAAAAATCCCTATTTTCATGTAAAATAATTTCAATTTTTTTACTATTTGTATGTAGTCCAACAAGATAAAGATAATAATACAATAATTTGTCAAAAAGGTTATCGGAAAACATCTCTAATTAATAAAAAAAAATGCGTGCGGGAAAAACTCTCCGTGCGGGAGAGATATTGTCTGAATTAAAATGTTGTTTTACGCATGCTGGTAGAAAATTTTTTTTTATTTTATTCATTTTGGGAATTTTTTTAGAATATAGTTTTATAATGTGTCAATGATAATTATACATAGAATCAGACGTGAAAATCTTACTTTTAATAATTTTTTTATGAGTTTGGAAATATATATGAATATTAAAGTCACTGAATTTTGCGCATCTCTATAAAAAATCATTCTTTGCAGGCCTATTAGCTGGGATTTGAAATAAACTAAAACTATGTTTGGTGTTGATGAATAAAAACAATAGGTAGAAAACATTACCAATAATATAGCTTATGTCAATATTTTAGAAAGATATATTTTAACAACAACTAAATCATAAGTTTTCACAACTGTTAGAAAAAAGTACCTACTATATGTATAAATATTACAAAATATTTTTTCTTTTGATTCAGATAATGAAAAACAAAAATAGGACAAATGCTTCGAATAGATATAGATAAAAACTATTTTATTTTCGTTGCCCAACAATTAATACACAGTAACGAGACAATAAATCACGTGCAATTTTTGTCAACATAAATTTTTCATCATTTGTTTGAAGATTTCGTAGACGCCTTCAGATTTACGTTTCTTAAAAATCTTACTTTTTTCTGACCTTTTCGTTTCTTCTTCCGATGAAGGCTTGTCTTCCAAAAATATTATCATTGCCAGGTCCAAATCATCCATTTTTTATTTTTAACACAGAAACAATCTATTTATTGTCAAATAATGAAACTAAACACAAGTTGTAAAACAAACTATAAACACACAAAACGAAAGCAAATACAAAAATGGATTAGGCGGCCGCTTTATTGCGGCACCGCTATCCTAGGAAACCAAAGCTTTAAAGTTTAAAATAATCCATGGCTGCTTTATTTTTCGGTTTATATGTTTAAAAGACGCAAGACCGCAAGACTCTTGCAGGCTTGATCTTGGTCTTGCTTATATCTTGCTATACTAAGTCTTGGTCTTGCATAAGTCTTGCACTGCTCGGTCTTGGTCTTGATCTTGTAGCTTGAACTTGGTGTTGGTCTTGGTCTTGCATTTTCTGCAAGACCAAGACCGCAAGACCAAGACCAGTCTCGCTCATCACTACCTAGGTTAAAGTCGTTCTATCAGCCCTGTGGCCTATGATGAAGATCATGAGGGGTGTTGGCGACACTTTCATAAAGCCAGTAGGCTCGAGTCGATGCATATCAAATTTATTGATTCTTAGTCTCTGTAGCTCGAACCAGTAAGAACGTCTAATCCGATCTAGTTCGATATTTTCCTCTGGCTACGCTATTCGCTTCAATACCAGTAGGTCCAGATGCTCATAGTTGCTCGACCTTAATAGTCCCTTTTAATCATAAGTGTAAGATCCTTCGTTGATTTAGCTATATTATATATGGTTTTGTTACAAAAAATTGGTTTTTATAGTATAAATCACTAGATATTTTCAACTCATTTTTCTACAATTAAAAATAAATAAATAAATGAAATAAAATATTAGTTAAGAAGTTAATTCTATCCCTCGGATGAATTTGACCAATTGATAAAATACTACCACTAAAAATAAACAGCATCATCTTTTAATATTACATACGTGTTAAGCTAAATACATAGATTTTTATAATAATTATATATTATACCATTATTATAATTTATGATAACTATGTACTTTGCATAAATGAGCAAAACTATACATATTTTATAAAATATTTGTTTCAATAAATAGTGTTTCTAAAATTATTTAAGTAGTGTTACCAAAATTTTCACTAATAATATCACAAGAGCTTAAATTATTTCCGGAAATATTTTTGAAGGGCACGGAAGAAAATTTCCAGGAATAATTTAAGATTGCTTGGTATTTCGTAAGAAAAGATTTCACACCATAATTTGGAAGATAATAATTTATCCAATCTGACGTCTGTCACAAAGCCTCATAATTACTAGTTTAAACGACTGCACCATAGAAATATAACATATTTTTATTTGCCTGTGATCTGTACGTTGAGATTTCAGCATTCTATGTCGTTTTAGCTGTCAAAAAATGTCCAATTAATCATGGCGCCACGAAAAAATTTCCAGACATTTTTTAAATTGTCAAAATTAAGACATTTTATTAGTAGTTGTGATTAAAATATTATTCTACTAGCATATAATGGTTATTTCCTCGGTGATTTAGGTCACTCGCCTGCAGATCGTTTTCGTAAAATTTACCTAGTGAATACATTATAAATATGCATATTGATACTGTTAATTTTCCAATTTGATTTTTTATTAACATTCTGAGAATTTTCATATGAAATATATCCTTGTTGAAACAATTTGTTCGGTCATTTTTTAAAAAGTTTTAAATAAAAACCGTTATTTATATGAAATAAAATATTATTTGGA
Organism: Ophraella communa; assembly: GCA_035357415.1. Lineage (NCBI taxonomy): Eukaryota > Metazoa > Arthropoda > Insecta > Coleoptera > Chrysomelidae > Ophraella > Ophraella communa. Next base: position 28,347,008 of record CM068986.1, read on the forward strand.
TGTGGTTTTGTTTCGTCAATATTGCATATTTGTCTAATTCATTCAATACAAGTAAATATTTTCACTTTCGAATAAAATGACACATAATTTCGATGTCCCAATAAAGCTAATCCAACTACAGTCATAATCCTGTAATAAAATAAATTGATAAATAATTCATTTTCTGATATCGCCAATGGCAAAGTACTTTCAAGTGAACTATTGTGTTAAAATTAGACATTTTCTCGTTAAAAACAAAACAAAATCAGTTAAATGAACTCCCATACTTTAATCCAACAAAAGGGGTCAATAACAATTAAAAGCAGCGTCGATTAAAAGATGGTTCGTTAAATGAAAGTTTAAATATTTTTTCTCGGAACGACTTTGCTTTTATCGGTCACAGATTTTCTTATCGTATGTTTTATTTTGTAGACATTATTTGTAATACAAATGGCATTTAATATATTATACTAAAAATACTTTGAAGGTTTTTTATGATACTGGGAAATGCTGTATTAAATAAATAAGGAAAATAAAAAAAATGTTTTATATTCATTATTTTACATTAAAATTTTTATATAAATCATCGACGAGAGAAAAATACTATTATTGAAATTTATAGGGTAAATTTTAGTAAAAAAAATAAGATTCATTAGAAAAAATCTTGATCAAATATTTACGTTTTTTAAAAATATATTACTGAAATAGTATATTGTGCCACAAGTGCGAGAAGTTGTTGATTGCGCACGAAAGCGAAGACTTGAGTGTAATACAACGGGCACGAGCTGCACATACCATTTTGTATGACAAATGTGGCGATTTATGTAGGTACAAACAGCAATTTTAAAAAATTGACAAACGGATTTAAGTGCACAAAGTAAAATTTGCTAAGAAATCTCAAATTTACAATGCTCACGGAGTGGGCAAGCGGCTCCTTGTCAAATGGAATAGGTAGCCTTAATGGGTATGAAAACTAGAATTTTTATTTAGTGTAATATATATTGCTTATAGTAATTTTAATAACCGAAAAAGCAATCTCAATTACTCAACCAACTAATTTAGTTATGTTTTGTTGATTTTATTTCCATTTTACATTTTCTTTTATCCTTCAACTAAACGTTTAACTTAATTTCATTTTCTTATATATTTTGAATTTATCAACATTCGACAAAATTATGTGATACCTACTCATAAAAATAATCGAATATTTTCCATGCAACTTCTATCAACGGGGTCAATCACCACACCGCATATGGTCTATTTGTTTTTTATATCTGCGTATGCATCACTATTGTTTACCGTCTATGTTTGCTGAGTGCCACACATTCATTTAACTTGCGAAAATAATTCGGTTTTTATTTTTTCAACACTGCAAGTGAATTGGCCATGAAAATAAAAATGCACTGCCAGGGCTTAATCACAGCGGTGCGTTGTGGTATATATAACACCGTTTGGTTCATATCTTTAATTTAAATTTTATTGAAATGAATAGTAATATGCGTATTATATTTTTGTATTATGTCTATTAAACTCTCTTGTTAGATTTAACTTTTACTGTTTTTTGCAAGTTAATTAGGTATAATACCTAGTATAATTGTGTCACAAGTGCAAAAAGTAATTCACACGATGTGTGTAAGCTGTGGCACCAGCGAATTGCGAGTGCCGCAATCACATGAGTGCGGAATAGGTTTTTTGCAAGAGTAACGTACTGTACTTTTCTACGTTAAAATTTAATTATATTTATTCAACTTAAAACTACATATTTTTCCATGTATGTAATGTTAGGCACATTTTTACTGACGAGTTCATTTGTAGTAAAGTTTCAATTACATATTTATATTTGTTATTTGTTAAAGTTACCTTTAGATATGACCTTGTTTCGTTATGTGAATTATTCATATTTATATATACAAGAGGTCAATGTCACTTTTAAACTAAAAGATGTCATATAATTTACTAAAGAATAATAGTTTAATACTATAAATTAATATCTAATACCGACCAAGCTAGGTTTTATTTATTTTATAATTTGACAGAAGAGTGCGGTAATGACAGTGGAGTTTCAAAGTGGTTACTAACAAAAACAGTCGGTTTGCATATTATCTTTTCACCAGCTATCTTGTTTTGAATTCATCGGTAATATTTGGTGAACATTTTCTGTCAATAAAATTATCCCTCCAGTTTCAGTTTATGAAGCGGTGGTAGCTCAGAGGTAAGAGCGCTCACCTTGTCAGCGAGTGGACGTGGGTTCGAGTCTCACGCACGAACAACTTATTTTCAAATACCATAACCACTTGTTCTGTGTTGAGTCGTCGGCTCCCTTGGTTAGTAAGCATCGTTACTGACTACGTCAAACAGGGTTAAAGAGGCAACATGTACCGGAACATCTTCATTGTAGACTTCCCGGCAAAAATGCAATACGATCTTATTTTTATTTATTTAGTGTATGTGACAATATGTGGTCTAATGCTTCTAAAGATTTTCTTGTGTACCATCTTCACTAGATGCTGCTATGTTCCAAGTCCTCTAGAACAGAAAATGTATTAGCACTGGCGATGTATCTTATGCACAGTACAGTTTTGTAGGAAAATTTATATTTTATATTTATTTTTATTTATTTATTATTTATTATCATTTTTATATTTATAGTTTACATTTTCTGCGCGTCAGAAAGCAAAACTAAGTTTTGATTGCGTTAAACTAAACTACCTCAGCATATCAATGGCTGTAGGGAATATTATCTACAATAACAATGAGTATTTGGGTATTAGGTGCGGAAAAAACAATATGTATAGCAGAAAGAGAGTGGAGATAAGTACAGATTCCTAAAGCACAATGGAGATTAATAAATTGGAAATCAAAATTTAAATCGAATTGTAGAATTTGCGAGAAAAACCATGCGGTCTAAAGTTTGTTACGAGGAGCAGTGTTCTACATAAAAATCGAACGCTCTTCGCCTTTTAGTTCTAGATACCTGGGAAAGTTCAAATTAAGAATAGACTTCACTATTTGGCTGAGAAGAGAGTATAATACGTTAAGATGAAGGAAGGTTTTTTGGTTGTTTTGTGACAGATTAAATTAGGGATTCTCTTTGTTTTTTAATGGGAATTTATTAATCTTAAGTAGTATTAACATCATAATAATCGGGGTAAAAGTATTGTTCATATTATAGCAATGAAACACGAAAATTAATTTCGTATCATCATATCGTTTTTTTATTGAAATTAAAATCACATAGCGGATTTTAATCAGTTTAGTACATTATTTGTTCTGTGGATTGCTATTTTTAGAAAATAAAAAGGAATGATGAAGTACCTAATAATAATAATAAAAATAAAAAAGTAATAGTGGATATTGATTTCCCTCAGAAATTAAAAGTAATCGCAAAGTTATCAACATCAGTTATTTTGTCTCTTTTTCCACGAGTTTTATATCTCCATTTAAAATATTCTAATATTTTGATTGTTTTAATTTTAAGCTTTTTCTAGAACGAGGCTTGGATAATCCGGTTTTCCCAATATTTTGATTGGTTCCTTACCTGATCTCTTAACGAATCTCGCTATATCGAGGCCAGGTTAGGTTAGGTTACCAACAATTAAGGTATATTAGGTAAATTAACTGATGTTTATATAACCTTATATTTTAAACATTCCCAGGTCACTAATGGAGCGTCCGAGTTTAGAAGGGTTTTTAACCTCTTACGCCCGAAACGCGAAATATTAATGATTCCGCCCTAGTTGCGACGCCCGAAATAAGAATAAATCGGTTTGACAGATGATTGGAACAAAAAAAAAGTTCTAGGAATGGAACACAAAACATGCGCGATTTCTGCCCGAGTGCGTCGAATAAAAACGCTGTAAAATTAAGTATACAAAAGTCAGGCCTGAATTTTATAATAATTTTGATACATGGAATTTCACCATAAATGTTTAAGTAGTCTATTTCTTTATTGGAAATATATTTTATCAACTTTAAAATATTTAAAAACGTAATTCTGTTTCTTTTACCTTATTTTGGTATAGTTAAGTTAAGAAAGGATAAGGTGTTATCAGTATTACCACTTAAATTTTCGTCGAATCAAAAATATAACATTGATAACAGTACAGAGTTGACTAACCTATCCCACTCAAAAACAAATTACGCTTTAGTTTTTCGGTCTCGCAAAATGCAAACTCGATAAACAATCGCGATGATGGCTTGAAAATCAAAACAAGCGAATAACGCCGAATAAGTGAATTAATTCAGTGTTGTATTTTAAATTAACACATTTTGATTAGGTTTAGGTTTAAAAATCACGTGTTGCGAGTGTTATTTCGGGAGCTCATATTTAATCGGTACGTGTTGAACCATTTTTATAATAAACTTACAGTTAGATCAGAAATAATAATAAACAAACAATTTCTATACTGAAGTTTTATAATAAGTTTGCTTTTGTAGCCATTAAATGATACTTTTGATTAGATTCAAAACTCAAACCGGTTAAACCAGGATAATCTAATATTCCAACTTTACTCGTTTTGGAAGATACCTTTGGATGTGATTTGATCTACTTTTATTTTATTAAGTAATGGCTTAACAATTTCTTACAATTTGTAAATTTTCAAAGAAATTTATAAATTTAATGAAAAACACTATTCAGTGTGTTATTTATTAGATCATTAGGTAATTATTATGTAATTTAGGTAATTTTATGTTGACGTAACAATGCTATTTATATAACAAAATCAAGAATGAAAATATTGATAACTAAACCAATTCTTTATCCTTAAGAAACATTTCAAACAAGATACTACAAAAGCGTTTTGTTCTACAGACACAAACAATTTTTCGTTTTACCACACTTGTGTAAGTTAAATTAACATAAGAATTGTCATGCGACTTAAGTTGGCAACACATGACTTTTGTAAGTTGACAACTTAAGGGACAGAAAGGAGGTCGAAAAATAAAGATCATGAGACACGTGTATTCATTTAAAAAATAATTGTATAATTAAACTCCTTTGGAACACACCAAAAATATAATATAATAAATAACAATAATAAAAAAGTGTGTCAAAACTTGCAGAAAATCAGTAAAAGGTAAAATAATCAAGAAAAAGTTTCGAGTGACCTTGTCATTAACCTCACTGGATATTTGTAACAGTATAGTTAACAGTTAGTATAAGAAGTAAATTATCATCAAAATGGTTAATTGCAAGCTACCAGAACCCTTTAACATTGAGGATTCAAGTTCATGGCCAAAGTGGAAACAACGTTTTGAGATATTTTTACTGGCTTCCGGAAAGGACCAAAGCGAAGAAAAGGTAAAAATTGCCATTTTATTACATGTAATAGGTGGAAGTGGTCTTGATATTTATAATACCTTAATATCCAACAAAACTGAAAAGTTAGGCGACATCCTTTCATGTTTCGATTTATATTTTTTGCCTAAACAAAATGTTACAATGGAAACATTCAAATTTAACAACATTGTACAAAGAGAAGATCAAAATATTGACTCCTTTATAACTGAGTTCAAAAAGCAAGCAACAAATTGCACTTTTGTATGTATAAAAAATGATAACTGTATGAATGATTAAGGATCGAATCATTCTGGGAATCTATGATAAATAGATTCAGCAAAGATTAATCAGAGAGCCTGACATGACGTTGGAGAAAATACAAGAATATTGTAAATCAATTGAACTTTCTAAAAAACACATTAAGATGCTATCACCATCACATGAATTGGAAACTGTAGATGCAGTTAAATTTAATCAAAAATGTAGACGTTGTGACACAGTGCATCCAATGAGACAGTGTCCATCTTTTGGAAAAATATGTGTTGTTTGTCAAAGGAAAGAACATTATGCCAAAATGTGCTTTTTCAAAAATCAAAACCATAGTAACTCAAAAGGGAGTGGTGCTGTACCCTATGGTTTACACAAAAATACCCAAGAAGCAAGACAAGAAACAGCTAATTATGATAATGAGGTTAAGAAAGTTTCTGCAGAAGTTTCTACAATACAACTGCTGGAGAAAGAAAAGTTGCAAATATTTTGCAATGAAGAAACTGTAAGTAGTGAACTCAGTGATAATGTATTTATTTATGAACAAAAAAGGCAACATATTGATGTGGGATGGCATGAATTAATTTCTATCAATCAAAATAAAGTACGGTTTAAATTAGATACAAGAGCAGAATCAAGTATTTTGCCCTTAAGATATTTTGACATTGGATCGTTCTAAAACCATTCCATCCAACAGCATTATTATTGTTGGGGAATTTGCCTTCTTTTAAGATTTATATTTCTTCAATGAAACCAAACTGTCCATATTTTACACTTTATTAGTGTGTACAAACAATAATCAACACTTAATCAGTTGCATGAAAAAAATACAATCAATAATATGTAAAGTAACGTCTTGACACTTTTTGTTAGAATTAATTATGTCAAACTAATGTCATTATGACTGGCGCCCACGATATATTGATGCGAGTTGATCATACTAGGTAATTAAATTAATTCACTGTCATAAACAGTCCTAAGTCCTAAACATTAAACATGCCCCCCGCCTTGAAAGGGGACGACTTTCAAAAGAGTTCAAATATTTTTAACACAAAGAATACAAAAACCATTTCAAAAATAAACATGTCGTTTAACGTTCATAAATTTTATCAATAAACTAATGTATTTTCCATTCACAATGCTGCTTCCATCGGAAGTGGACAAATCTTGGTGTATGGCCTTTTTATTAGACCCTGTTGGGTATTTATCAAGGCGACTCTACTAACTCCGTCTGGTCCTTTGATAACAGTCTGCACTCTTCCCAATCTCCACTTCATAGGTGGGAGATTGTCTTCCTTAATCAAAACCAAGGCTCCTTCTTGTAGAGAATCGTGATTCTGCTTCCATTTCGTTCTGGCCTGCAGCTCACTAACATATTCTTTGCTCCAGCGATTCCACAAATGCTGCTTAAGTTGTACTAAGTGCTGGAACAGGGTCAGTCGGTTTTGGGATGAAGTGGATAAGTCAGGTTCTGGCACCATACTGCACGTCTTGCCAATCAAGAAGTGTGAGGGGGTGAGCGGATTGAGATCATGGGGAGAGTCAGAAAGAGGAGAAAGAGGTCTTGAGTTTAATATTGCCTCGATCTGTGTCAATAATGTCGTTAGCTGTTCAAAAGTGAAAGATAGTCCTTTCGATACGCGGCGCAAATGATGTTTAATACTTTTTATCCCCGCTTCCCACAATCCACCGAAGTGTGGAGCGTATGGAGGATTGAATTTCCAGTTTATATTATTTTTGTGAAAATAATCAGAAAATATATTCTCGTTTTCGCATAAAAATGAACCTAGTTCGTGAAGTTCATTTTTAGCGGCCACAAAATTAGAACCATTGTCACTTAATATTTGAAATGGCATACCTCGTCTAGCAATGAATCGCTTTAAAGCTAACAAAAAGTATTCTTTACTCAAATCGCTAACTAACTCAATGTGAACGGCCTTCGTGACAGCGCAAATGAACAAACAAATATATGCTTTGGAAATCTTACATCCGCGACCTGAGCGACTTTTTGTTAGTAATGGACCAGCATAATCTACTCCTGTAATTTCAAAAGGCTGTCGCGGATTAAGTCGGTCTTTTGGTAAAGCGGCCATGATCGGCTCAATTCGCTTAGGTTTGAATTTAAAACACAGAATACACTTTCTAACAATTGATTTCACCAGAATTCGACCACCAATCGGCCAAAAATGCTCTCGAATCATTGCCAACATTTGCTGTGGTCCAGCATGCAATAAATTTATATGAAATTGCCTGGCAATTAAATTCATTAGGTGAGATTTGGAATTTAAAATTAAAGGATGTTTTTTCTCAAATGGGAATTTCGAATTGCTTAATCGACCACCTACCCTTAAAAAACCAGCCTCATCAATAAAAGGGTTTAGATTTAAAAGAATGCTGTTACGATTTACCTGATTATGCGACAATAAATCAGTGATATCAGTGTTAAAAAACAAAATTTGATCCATTTTGATAAGGATGTTAAATGCGCCTTCAGTTTCAGGAACGGTTAAGTAACTTGTTTTGTTCCGTAAGCATTTATCTTTTAATTTACAATTTTTTATGAATCTCAAGCCCCATGCTATGACCCGTTTTAATTTGTCCAGACTTGAAAAACGTTTTATAATTGAATCTTCAGATGTGACTGTAAGTAATAAATTTTGAGTCTTCTTTTTAGTATCAGGTAGTTTTTTGTTAGAAATTTCTCTTAGTGGCCAAGCAGCACTACCTTCTTTCAACCAAGACGGTCCATGCCACCACAAGTCGTTCGTCATAAGAGCTTTGGGTTTGGTACCTCTTGAAATAAAGTCAGCAGGGTTTTGATTAGAATTGACATGACGCCAATGATCCAAATTTGTTAATTCTTGAATCTCTGCAACACGGTTACTTACAAAAGTATTAAATTTGTTTGGTGGTGACTTCAACCAACCCAATACAATTGTGGAGTCTGACCAAAAAACGCAATGAACGAAAGTTAGTCTTAGAGAAGTTTTCACCTTTTTTGCTAATCTTGCCAGAAGTAAAGCAGCAGATAGCTCCAGTCTTGGGATCGATATGGTTTTTAGTGGAGCAACCTTTGATTTTGCACATAAAAGATTTGTAAAAATTTGACCATTACTATTTGTGGATACAATGTAAATGCACGCACCGTACGCTGTTTCCGACGCATCTGAGAATCCGTGCATTTCTACTTGAACAGCATAATCGCAAATGACATGTCTTGGAAGACGAATATCATTAAGAGCAAGTAACTCCATTTTATATTCACACCATAAAGTGTGGATGTGAACGGGAACAGATTCATCCCATAATAATTTTTCGAGCCAAAGTTTCTGCAATAACACTTTCGCAATAATTATACAAGGTGCTAAAAGACCTAAGGGATCAAATACTTGAGACAATTCGGAAAGTATTGTTCGTTTTGTAATTTTTGCATTAGCATTAGCATTTTTATTAATTTTATAAATCAAATTATCTGAATTAGGCATCCAATGTATACCCAATGTTTTAGCGTTTTCATGTTCCCCAAAATTCACAAAAAGGACATCCAAGTTATTATTTTCTACGTATTTTAAAACCTCATTGTTATTGGAATAAAACTTTCGCAGTTCGAAACCGCCTTTCTTTAAAATATTAGCAACTCCACTACACACACATGCTGCTTCTTCGATGGTGTCCGCACCGCTTAAAAAATCGTCGACGTAAAAATCAGTTTTTATTATATTAGATAACTTCGGATGTTGAGATTCGTTTTCCGTTGCTAATTGAAACAAGCATCTAATGACTAAGTATGACGCCGCTGCGGTACCATATGTTACTGTTTGGAGTTCATAAACATTTATTGGATCACTTGAATTTTCCCTCCATAAAATGCGTTGCAATTTTCTTTGTTCCGGTGCAATTAGTACTTGTCGGTACATTTTAGCAATATCAGCTGAAACGACATATTTGTGCTGCCTGAATCGAAGCAAGATAGAAAAAGAGGTCTTGTTGTAAATTTGGACCTACATATTGCAAATTATTTAATGAATAACCTGATGAGGTAGGACATGATGCATCAAATACTACTCTTAATTTAGTAGTGAGGCTGTCTTGACGAATAACACCGCGATGGGGCATGTAATAAGATACATCCGCGGGCTCCAATTTTTCTACTTTTCGCATATGTCCTAATTGCAAATACTCTTGCATGAACTCTACATACATTCTTTTAAAATCAGGCTTTAAATTCAATTTCCTTTCTAAGTTTAAAAAACGTTTGCAAGCAATGTCATAAGAATATCCGAGCTTTTCAACACTATCTTTGAATGGTAAAGTTACTATGAACCTTCCACTAGAATTACGTTTAAAATGTTCAATAAAATGTTTCTCACATTGAGATTCGTCTGGCGTGTAAAGTCGATTTGAATCAATTTCCTCGATTTCCCAGAATCGACATAAAGTTTCATTAATATTGATTTCGTCACCTTTAAAAATTAAGTTACAAGTTGTATTGTTAGTTCTAGTTCCCACGGGTCCAGCTACGATCCACCCAAACCTAGTTTTTTGTAAAATAGGCTTATTACGACCTAATGAAATTTGGCCTACACAAATAAGATTCCAGAACATATCGGCTCCAATGAGCATTTCTACTTTGTCCGGCTTTACAAATGCAGGTTCTGCAAGCTTTAAATGACTGGGTATTTTGAGCTCTCGTATGTCAATATCAACTACCGGTAAATTGTGAGATATTGTATTTATAACAAAAAAACTGTTTGTAACTTGGAATGCGTTATGTATGGCTTGAATATTTAATTCGCATTTAGCAGATATGCTAGATGTAATGCCGTTTATGCCCCTTACGATGATGTTTACGGAAGTTTCTTTCAACTGAAGTCGTTTAGATAACTCGTATGATATAAAACTTGATTGGGCTCCAGAATCTAGCAAAGCCCTAACCACATGAGGTTCATCGTTTTTATCTAAAATTTGAACAAGTACAGTAGAGAGAAAAACGTGTTGTACAGAGCTATAGGCTGAAAGAGCTACTTCCGTTGGAGGCGATGAAGGTTCATCTAGATTTGGATCATTTTGTAAGGAATTATTGACGGAAGATGGTTGAGTATTACTTAAATTACGTTGCTCTAAATGAAGAAGAGTATTATGTTTGGATCCGCATTTTAAACAGTTACCACGACGACAAGTTTTACTACCGTGTCCTCCTTTTAAACAATTTATACACAACCGTATGAATTTTACTTTATTAATGCGATCTTTAACACTAAGTTTCAAGAATTCACTACAATTTTGGATGTAGTGATTTTGTTTGCAAAGCGCGCATTTTGAACTTTGATCTCCCCCTGTAACTACGAATGCACGCGTATTTGTATTGGACATTTTCCGTTTATCGGGATGCGTTTCAGAGACCATTTCTAACAAATTAGCACGCGAGTTTAAAAAGTTCATAAAATTATCAAAAGTTAGATTTTTAATATCTCGCTTACAATTTTCCCATTCACGTAGTGTAGTAGAATCAAGTTTTGTGGAAACTAAATAAATAAGCAATGTATCCCATTCCTTCACCGGCTGTTTCAGCTGTTCAAGTGCTCTAAGATTTTTTGATATGTTGTCATATAATTTTCTAAGGGCTGTGGCAGATTCTTTTATAACAGGCTCGCAATTAAAAAGAGCTTTTACATGATTATGCATTAGCAGTTGATCGTTGTCAAAACGTTTAGAAAGTGTATTCCATGCTACATCATAATTAGCTGCGGAAATTTCCAACGATTGTATTATTTGGGCCGCCGCGCCCTCTAAAGATGCCCTTAAATAATGAAATTTTTGCACAGGACTTATTGAGTTATTCTCGTGAATGAGAGACTTATATGTATCCCTAAATTCCATCCAAGTTTGAAATGAGCCATGGAATTTTGGCAAATTTATTGTTGGTAGTTTTATTTGAGAAAAGGAATCAAAATTTTGAGTAGTAGATATGATATTTGAAGATGTTGGTAATTGACTATTAATATTAGAAATATTTTTGGTTTCAAAGTTTGATATTATTTTTTTAGATTTAGATACCTGTACATAAAAAGACGTTTCAAAAAGTTTTTCTTTCTAACAACTGCAGCTCAAGTGCTTCATCATTTTCAGTTGCCAATTCTATACGTGATTGTATTTTCTCAAAATCATCCTTCACTAATATTAGATCGGCAAGCCTTTCTTTTAATTGTAAAATTTCTAATTCTGTTACATTATCGGATAAATTTTCTGAATATTTTGTGAACAACGTTAATTTGGCTTTGAGTACCCCCCGTTTCTTGATATCAGCCATTGAGATGAATTAATTAATGAAATATTGTATATATTTGTAATTATTTCACAACAAATCGAGGCAAGCGAAAGTCAAAGGGTAAGATGTTAAAAGTATGAAAATATGTAAAATAAAGGAATATAAGTATAAAAGTTGCTCACAATGTTGATCCTATACGCCAGCTAACCAAATATTTTCTTCCGTTTGTTTCACTGAAGGCTTTTTTCTTCCACTGGGTCGTAATAGATGCTCGACCGGGATGATATTACAAATTCACCTTGAAAACCACGCTCTGCTACCAAAATGTTGGGGAATTTGCCTTCTTTTAAGATTTATATTTCTTCAATGAAACCAAACTGTCCATATTTTACACTTTATTAGTGTGTACAAACAATAATCAACACTTAATCAGTTGCATGAAAAAAATACAATGAATAATATGTAAAGTAACGTCTTGACACTTTTTGTTAGAATTAATTATGTCAAACTAATGTCATTATGACTGGCGCCCACGATATATTGATGCGAGTTGATCATACTAGGTAATTAAATTAATTCACTGTCATAAACAGTCCTAAGTCCTAAACATTAAACAATTATATCATATGGTAATTTTGAAACAAAGCCTGAAGGGCATGTTAATCTTAAATGTGTTTATAAAAATCAAAGTTGTTATATTAATTTTCTAGTTGTAAATCTGGGTACAGATCCTTTATTAGGTCTTAATGAGTGTTTAAAATTTGGTATGATTTCTAGAATAGGTAAATATGGTACAATATAACCGCTTATTAGAAAATGATGTTTTGTTGCCTAAAAGTAGAAATAACTTAAAGAGCAGTTTTTCCGAAATATTTGAGGGTTTACGGTGCATGCCAGGGTAAAAAAGATATAAAACTAAAACCAGAGGCAGTTCCTGTAATACACAAACAAGAGTTTCATTAGCTCTACATGAGAGACTAAAAATTCACTTGCTGATTTAGAAAAAAAAAATATAATCACAAAAGTAGACTACCCGACAGAATGGGTGAACTCCTTAGTGATAGTTGAGAAACCTGATGGAACTCTCCGCTTGTGTCTTGACCCAAAGCCTCTAAATAAATATATTTGTAGAGAGCATTTTATGATACCAAAATGTGACGATATCTTGAGCCATTTTGAGGGTAAAACTATATTTTAAGTAATTGATATGAAGGATGGATTCTGGCAAATCCAGTAAATGAAAAAAGTTCAGACCTGTGTACGTTTAACACCCCTTTTGGTAGATATAAATTCAATAGAGTACCATTTGGTTTGTGTAATATACCAGAAATTTTTCAAAGGAAAAACATGGAAATATTTGGTGACATTCCCAATGTACACATCTATTTTGATGACTTAATTACAAGCGGATCCAATTAAAAAACACATGATAATGCTCTTAAAATAGTAATAGGATGGGCTTTAAAATACAACATAAAATTCAACTTTTCAAAATTTTAGTACAAATTAAATGAAGTAACTTTCTTGGGTCAAAATATATCACAGTCTGGAATCCAACCTTCTAATAAAAATATTGATGCAGTATTAGCTATTGAAACATCATTAAACAAAAAAGACCTACTTAGAGTTTTGGGAATTTTTTCAAAATTTATACCAAACCTGTCTCAGTTAATATACAACATGAGAAATTTAACAAAAAACAGTACAAATTTTATATGAACTGAAGTACATCAACACGAATTAGATACATTAAAAACTTTAATAACAAATATGCTTTAAGCAAAGGCATGGGCAGTGTAATGATGCAAGATTCTCATCCTATTTCCTTTGCTTCAAGATCATTGAATAAAGCTGAGGTTAAATACGCGCAAATAGAAAAGGAACTATTGAGCATTGTATTTGCATGTGAAAAATTCCATTACTGGATTTATGGTCCTGAGGTACTGGTACAAACTGACCATAAGCCTTTTGTTCCTATTTTTTCAAAAAATCTAGATAATGTCAGTGCTCGCTTACAACGTATGCTACTAAAACTCTTAAAATATAAAATCATAATTGAATATGTTCCTGGTTCAAAAATGTATATAGCAAATACTCTTAGTAGATCGTTTATAAAAAGTGAAAGCCCAATTGATGAAAAGCTAGAATACACCATACATTCACTGTCCTTAAATGTTTCTATGTCCAAGGATAAAAAGAGAATTTTTTAAAAATCGATTAATGATGATTTAGACTTGTCCCAAGTTAAACAGTTTTGTTTAACAGGATGGCCAAATAATGACCGAAAATTAAACAATGATCATATTTTTCTATCCAATAACTTATTGTTTTATAACACTAAAATTATTGTACCACCCGAGCTTAGACAGGACATGCTTAGGTTAATACATTCAGTCCATTTTGGTATGCAAAAATGTAAACTCAGAGCTAGGAAAATAATGTTCTGGCCTCACATGTTTCAAGATATCGAAAGAGTGGTAAATGATTGTGAAACCTGTCAACTAAACAAGCCTGTAAATAGGAAAGAGACTCTAATAACACATGAACAACCAGTTAGACCATGGCAATATTTGTATTCTGATTTCTTTGAACATAATCGTAATGACTATCTGTTAATAGTAGATTCCTATTCACATTGACTTGAGGTATTTCCAGTAAATGGAAAAACAGCAAAGACTGTAGTTGAATGTTGTTAGGACATTTTTTCAAGGTTTGGTGTCCCTGATATTTTTTTTGCTGACAATAATCTTTATAATAGTATTTATTTCAAAAATTTTGCAAAATCTTGGAACTTTGATTTAGAATTTTGTAGTCCCTATCACCACCAATCCAATGGCATGGCAGACAAGTATGTAAACATTGCCAAAAATATGTTAAAAAAGATGAACAGTATTGACGAATTGCCAAATTTTTTAATGGAATACAGAAATACTCCTATGCCAAACATTGGTTATGCTCCCGCTCAATTATTGTTAAATCGTCTTGTAAAAACAAAGATTCCTACGCCTGAAATAAATTTATTGCCAAAAGTCATAGATAAAGATATTGTTGTTACAAAGCTAAAAGAAAATTCAATGAAGGTAAAACAGAACTATGACAAAAATGCAAAAGATCTACCTTTTTTTTGCACAAAGGTGATGGAGTTCTTTTTAAAAAAATGATCGTTGGAATAAGGGAACAGTAGTGGATAAGTATAATGATCGATCTTACTTAATTAAAGATTGTAATGGCAATAAATTTAGAAGGAACAGGAAATTAGTTAATAAGACAAATATTCCTATAGATAGTGCACATCTAAATTTACTTTATGATGACCTGTATTTAACCAATCAGAACTCAAACATTAATCCGGGTCTGACTCAAATAAAGAAGGCGCCACTGATACAAGTGCAGTTTTTGAAAACCTTACGCACAGACCAGATATTCAAAGTTCATTTAATGAAAGTATAAATTAGCAATAATGTCAGCAACTTTATTATAGACTTAAATATTCCAGTATCGGCCCATGATTCTAATTTTAATAACTTTGTAGATTTTAATAACAGATTAACAACTCGCTCTCGTGAAAATGTTAAACCTCCTTACTTTTTAAATGATTATGTAACCTTAAAATAAAGCTAGCATAAAAAAAATGAGAGCGTGTTGTGTAAGTTAAATTAACATACGAATTGTCATGCGACTTAAGTTTGGCAAGACATCACTTTTGTAAGTTTACAACTTAAGGGGATGGAAATCCTACATTAACTAGCCATTTTGGGTGACTGTGACGAACCAAGGAGCTGGCTCGGGAAAAAACACAACGAAGCTAATGAGATCTAATTGCAGATGGAGGTTCATGATGTCACTCTTGTCAGTTTACAACTTACAGAAAATGTATGGTAAGCAACTCTAATAGGTTCATCTGTACACCTTATGTATCCCAAAAATTTGAAATTTTACTTAAAAGTTTTAAATATTGACTTATTCAATATTATTTACTATACCTACTTCTTGAAGTCACCGTCAAAGAAGCCGAATTTAACAAGTCAGGTCTTATATACGAACAAAACACCAATAATTGGAAAAAATAAAAAAATAAAAATTAACCTATTTAATCTTTCCCAAGCAATTTTTTTATGCCAGAGACATCCAATTCAATACTCGTCAACAGAATGGAGCTATTTGCACGAGAATAAAAACACAAAATTTTGAAGATAATGCAGCCACCTATATTAACTCATTAGATGCGAATTTTTCAACTCAAATTTGGTTGTTACTTAAAATTTTTGGTCTTGAATTAGTGTCAATGAATTTTCTAATAGAGGCGAATTTGAAGTAGGACAATGGCAGAATTGCATAGGTCGGCGTTAAGAGCGGTTAACCCAAGTGTAAGGTTACATTTGTAATCAATTCGCTGCCCAACTGGCACTTTGGCACGTAAGTCGGCATGAAATTTGGCATTCACAATAACTTTATAGTCGACTTAAACACATTTGCGATCGTACCTAAATAATTGTCATGATTCCTTCAATATATCGTCAGGGACAACCCTTATGATTGAAGCATAATTTGGATTTATTTTTTATAGCAGTATATACTGGGTTAGTACAATAAATTTCAGTATATACTGGAGTTTAGTAGTGATGGCCAACGCGGAATATATCAATTCAATGATGATTTTTTGTTACAGTGTACATCCAATTACAAACCACTCTACAACGAATTTAATAAGGGTATAAAGTGTCAAATATATCAAAAAAAAAAAAATAACAAAAATTAATGGGCATGTCCCATGGGCGGCTAGAATTGCAAGTTAAAGTGAAATTTAGCTGCTTGCAAGAAATTTCGACCACTTCAACTTCAACTCTGACGTCAAATTGCATTGTAAACTATCACACTGATAGCGTCGCACTGGGGCAGAACTCGCGCCAGTTTTGTGTTCCATTCGTTGAACTTTTTTCATTTTTATGTGTTCCATTCATGTGTTACTCAAACTCCGAACGAGCTAAGGGCGAACCGTTGGGCAATAATTTGGCACTAGCTATTTGATCAAGGGTTCGGTAGTGCAAAACAATAATGGCTGATAGTGAGTTTCGTAATAATTTGCTAAGTCGAGGGAGAAAATTTCATTGTTAATTTTTATTTTTAATAAATACATTATTATAAACATGTTTACAACTTTCCCTAGATAAATAATGATTGTTTACAACCAAATGACAAACCATACCTAGTTAAATGAAATCTACACTCTACAAAACAAAAAATTCAAATCTTATATTATTGTTATCAAATGTCAATAAAAACAAATAGTACGGTCCTGGTCAAATCAATTTTCGTGTTCCATTGGTTTTGCCCTAGAGCATGCATCTGACAGCACTGGCCTTGAATTCTCTAAAATCCCAGTGCTGCCCGAGTGCGACGAATGGAAAACGCTATGAAATAGATTTGCTTGGCCAGCAAATTAATTAAGAATGTAGCCTAAGAAGTAAAAATAATAAGGAGAATCTATTCGCATTACCAACTAGACGATCAATTAGTATGTATTAACATCGTTTTTTAAATTTCTTAAACATGCTGCAACATTAATAAAAATAAAAATATAGATCTAAATAATCCTTAAAATTCATGACATCTATTTGACATGTTAATTTGATCTTTAATAGTATATTAAACAACGCATTTCGTTTGGCTTCTGTTATGACACGAGTTCAAGTTTAAAACACGAATCGCGAAGCGATGAGTTTTTTAAAGAACGAGTGTCACAACAGCCATATGAAATTAGTTGTTTATAATATTTTTTATATTTCGCCATTTTATCATTTTTAAATTAATTTATTATTTTTGTGTAAATTACGATAATTTTGATTTTAAAAAGTATGTCGGTAGCACTGTGTAATTTATAACATTTGACAGTTTTGACATTTAAATTATGAAATGTTAATGTTTTTAAATATTTTAAAATTACTAATACACCAATAATAATATATTATATAAGTAAAAGATGATATTCATATTTACAAATACTCTCTTAAAGAAGAATATAAAAGTAATAAATTGCCATTAGCCACAAATGTCATTGTCAATAGGCTTGTCATTAGATACTTCACTCATGTCGTCAACCTTTTAAAACAAAAATTTGCGTGCCTAAAAGTTACATTACGATACGCAAATGCGTTTTATAATGAAGATTTTTACTAGTGCAAATATAAAAATGATATTTTCGAAGCTTAATTCTATAAGAAAGAATAAGATAATCCTATTTTTTATCATAAAACAAATAAATGTTTAGAAATGATCCAAAAAAACTCAAAGTCAAAAACCACAGACTTTTATTGAGGTAAAATTTTTATAATTATCGCAACTAGTTTTGGTCTACATCAAACCATCATCAGGCTGTAAAGAACAATATAATGGTAAAACAAGAAGTGCAACAAAATTTTTTATCAGTAGTAAAAAAGAGATATTGAACAGGATCAACATTAATACCAAAGATGATAATTGTTTAAGTATTAATGAGAATGTGTCAATCAAACATAAGTTTATGCAATGTTCTTTTCATGAAAGAAGAAATAAAATTATAACCAATTATTTTCTACCTTTTTATTACATTTTATCATAAGCAATTGTATTTATGAATTTTATGACATTTTGTTTTAAAAATAATTTGACTTTTTTTTTAATTCCAAAAAGTGAAAATAGTTATATATGTTAAATATTAAATTTTCCAACTTTTTAACATCAATTTAGTTTACACTCACACTTATTCCTTGAAAATGAAATAAAAATATTTTAAAAGCTCGGAAAGCAAGTAAAGAGTTTTCTCGATATATATATATATATATATATATATATATATATATATATATATATATATATATAAATATATATATATGTATATAATTAAATTTATGTTCTTTGCCGACTAATAGGTATTAAACCAGAATTTTTTGGGGTATACGGCAATGTTTTTTAAGAAAACTCTTTTACTTGATTTCCAAGCTTTCGAAATATATTTATTTCATTATCAAGGAATAAGCAAGAGTATAAACAAAATTGGTGTTAAAAAATGGTAAATGTAACATAAAAACTATTTTAATTTAATTTGGAATTTAAAAAAAATTTTTAAGTCAAATTATTTAAAAAACAAAATAACGTCATAAAATTAATAAACAACTTAATAGAGAGTTTGCGGTCAGTCGTTTTACGTTACGTTAGACTCCTATTAGAGAGTTTTCGCATTCCATACGTAAAGCAACCGTTAAATTTGACGTACACAACATTTTACGTTGTCGTAACAAATGTCAGCAGAGATTTCGCAGCCATAACTTGTCGTGTACATTAAAAAAGGTAAACAACCACAAAACATAACCTTCACCCATACTTTAATTAGTGCAATATTATAGACGATGGAAGAAATTATTCAGCTTGCTTCTTTTCCTTCAATTTGGCATTAATTTTATAGTCTAATAGTCATTTAACGGACGTCATTTACATCCGTAATTTCGTCGTCTTTGTCGTGACACGCTAAATATTTGACGTACGCAAAGCAATAGACGTACGTAAAATATTAAAGACGTGTACGTTAAAATTGTCGTTGTAGCTGTGAAAACTCTCTATTTTACGTTATACTGTCGTTTATCGTAAAATTTGTAAACATAGCTTGCGGTTATCGTACCTTAAAAATCAAGGTTACAGATGACATATGATATGTCACTAGTGCAAGTTTAAAAAAGAAAGAGAAAAATAATAACCATAAGAATCATGAACAAAGCCTTGGTAAACCTGATTGTATATACCCCTAGTAACATTGATTATTGAAGATTTCCTTCTATTTACTGATTAACAAAAAGCAGTCGAAGAAAGAAAAATACTTGATTCTACAAATTAATTTTAATTTATAATCAGTGCAGAGCAATAATTGTAGCTTCTTGTTTCGTTTTGAAAAACAAGACATTATTGAACTATACATTTTTGCAAATACCTAACAGGATTGAAACTAATGATAGTCATGATACAACATTTTACAATGTACATTTGTTGTACCATGAAAGTAAATTATAAGCATTAAAATCTGATTGGTTAACGTTATTTTCAAAAATAGCGTATAAATAAGCTTTATACGGTATAATTTTTACTACATTTTCACGTTATACATTATAACGGAAATTTTTAAAACGTAAAACACCTTACCGCAAACTCTCTAATTGTTTGAGATAAAATGTAATAATAAAAGAGTAGAAAATAATAAGTTATAATTTTTAATTTCTTCTTTCATGAAAAATGTAAATTTTGATTAAAATATTTAATTGTTTTATGATAAAAAATAAGGATATCTTATTCTTTTTTATAATTTTGAATTAAGCTTCTAAAATGTCATTTAAAATCAAAATAAAAATGTCATATAGATGTCATGAATTTTAGGTATTATTTAGATCTTTATTTGTATGTTTATCCAAAGATAGCAGATAATAATAAATGTCACTCAAGTTTTTATGGTCACTTTTTTTATTCATAATATCATTGTCTTGTGATATAGATGCCATTTTCAAAAAAAAGTCTTTTTTTATTGTTAATTTGTACATCCAAAATACTAACAGAAGCATAATCGATAAGATGGTCATTAGTTATTGAATGTTTAGCCAATTCACATCTTTCAGGATATAACCTGGTATCACTCTTATGCAAGAATAAACATTGTTTTAATCTTTGACCAGTTTGACCTATGTATTTTTTGTCGCAAGCAGAACAAGGAATACAATATACGACATTAGATAAATCCAAAATTGGAGTTGTATCTTTTACTTTACTAAAAATTTTGTTTAAGGTAAGACATGTTCTACTCGTAATTTTAATAGTATTTAATGGTTTAAAAATTCTACTTAATTTAGATGAAATTTCTCTAATGTATTGAAATGATATATATAATTTTGTATTATTGGTTTGAATGTCTAATTCTTTATTATTTTGATCATATGTATTTATATTGTAAGAATTATTACATGCTTTATTAATTTATATACAATATACTACATTAGATAAATCCAAAATTGGAGTTGCATCTTTTACTTTGCTAAAAATATTGTTTAAGGTAATTAAGTAGAATTTTTAAACCATTAAATAATATTAAAATTATAAGTAGAACATCTTTCCTTAACCAACATTTTTAGCAAAGTAAAAGATACAACTCCAATTTTGAATTTACCTAATGTAGTAGTTGTATTCCGTGTTCTGCTTGCGACAAAAAATACATGGGTCAAACTGGCCAAAGATTAAAGCAACGTTTATCCTTGCATAAGAGTGATACCAGGTTATATCCTGGAAGATGTGTATTGGCTAAATATTCAATAAATAATGACCATCTTATCGATTATGCTTCTGTTAGGGGCTTTCTAAGAATAACCATGAACTGTAAAACATGGTATTGTAGAACCTCTATCGGGTACCTGTGTCAACAGATATGCCCCTCCATACCATAACATTCTTCACCAAATGGAAGTCGCTCAACAATACACGCTAGAGCATATCTCTCGCTTTATCGTCGCCACACTCTTACACGTCTATCTGAGCCTGTGAGAGAGAATCGCGGTTCTTCAGAAAATCTGCTATTGTCCAAGCCAAGTGTTCTCGTGCAAAATTCAACCTAGCACAAGAAAGCGGCGGTCAAGCAGCGTTCCACCAACGTAAAGTCGCCTCCTAACTGTCCACTCACTTATGTTTACATTTATCACCTCTTAGATACTTTTTGGTATCTAAGTTACTTTTAAAGTTACAAGAGACAGTTCCTTTTAAGAAAGTATCTAAGATACAGTAACTTAGATACTTCAAAGTAACTAAGTTACTCTATAGTAACTAAGATACTTTTTCCTGGTAGCTCTGAACCCTATTACATTTTTCAACTTTTATATCATTCAAATATCAAATTTAATTCCGGTGTTAAGTAATAGTATATTATGCAACGATCATGTAATGATGGTGATTAATACACGAGCATTAACTGGGATACGAAACGAGCCGAAGGCGAGTTTCGTATGGTTAATGAGAGTGTATTAATAACCGTTACATGAGAGTTGCATACGCTATTTTTTCTACGACCGATATAAATAATCAAGAACTAAAAATATTATATTTATATTTGTAATGAACACAATAACAGTAATTACACGTATTTCTATAAAAAATTCTACAAAATTGTGAGGTGTATTACCATAGATGTAGGAAAACTATAAACATTCTATTTATATTTATATTCAACATAATAATAATAATTGTAATTAATCTGATTTCTTGAAAATATTAAGATTATTTATTGTGCAGTTTGAAAAGTTTATTCCAGGTCCCACTGATCTGGAAGTGGAAGGAACATTAGAAACATTTACATTTATTTCATTATTGTTACTCTCAATAGAGTTCAATATTGTATTGGAAATGCTGATTTTATTCTGAACCGAATTTTCAATGTAGCCTTCCGCCACTGAATTTGATTTCCAGGCACCATGACGTTTTAATGTAGTAATATCACCACCGGCATCAACTAATATGGTTGCAGATGTTCTTCGAAAACAATGCCCTGTATATAAATTCGGATCAGGCAGATTTAAAAATGTTGCTATTTGCTTCCCTAAATTACCAAATTTATTAATACCAATGTTTTGAATCGTGCATTTTCCATTAATGTAATTAACGAAAAAAGATGGGGTGGGGCAAATTTTCGGTCGTAGATTCATATATTTTTTACTAATTTCGTAGTATTTTCCTGTAATTGTAAATGTTCGTTGTACTTTGGTTTTAGTTTCTACCACATTAACAATCAAGATTCCATTCATATCTTTGATATTTTCACATTTTAGGTCATGTAATTCATGCCTTCGACAGGCTCCCATTATTCCAAAAATCATTGCTACCTAAAATAAAAAATAAATTAAATACCTAAATACAACAATAAGAAATAAAGAAAAAAAAAAGAAAAAAGCAACATGATTTGGGCTAGGCTTCGAACCCGCGTTACATTCGGTAGTCTAGTCCTACATCAGCGCCTTAGCCCGCTTCGCCACGGGTTAATTCTCAAAATTAATGAAATATATCGTGCATGAGTCGAATGGAAAATGTGATTATGACAAAATTTTTAAAAATGTAATGTTAGGTGAATACTTACTTTTACAAATAAAAACTGTTCATCGGGTGCTTCGTCGATAAACGTTTTTATTTGTTCAGGTGAAAATATTTTTGATTTTTTTCCAACATATCCTTCGGACTTTCGCTTTAATAAAGCTTGTAGTTTTTTATATTTAGAAATGTCTATATTATGGTTAATATTTACCAACGATTTTATTATTGAATAATGTGTCCATGTACTAGATGATTTCATAGTTTCCATCAATTCTTGAAAATAAGCAATCAAAACATTTTCGGAAAATGTCGAAACATTATTTGTACTTCTCCAGTCCATAAACCGTTTATATAATTTTTCGTACACTTTCTTAGATTTTTGAGGTAAAATATTTTGTACTGCATTTTCTGCTTTCTCCGATATATGTGGAGGAGTCGATGGTAATTCTTCTATATCGCTGATATCAGACATTTTGATAATTATTAATTTTTAAAGTTTAGTTCAAGGAGACTAGAGCTCTTGGCTTAGCTGTTTAGGTAAATTTAATGAATTTGGAATATAAGTTAGAACTGTCAAACACTTTTTGAGAGACGCCTACCTGATACCTACTTAAAATATGTAAAATATAGGTGGTATGCGGTCAATTGTTCAGTATCTTAATGAAAATCATTATAACACTGGTGTTATAATGAATATCATTATGAAACGGATTATGGGCATATAAGTGTATTATTATAGTACGGGCGTAGAAAAATGCAATTACTAGTTAGCCTATGTCATTTATATAACATCTCTTAATATTGTTAGTCTGTTAGATTCAATACGCAATTATTTTTGATGTGAGAATTTGAATTATCCACTAGTAATATATTCCTCCACGATATCATAAAGGAGAAAGCAACTATTATGTTGGACACTTTTTTTAAATAAAGGGTCAGGTAGACATGGGTTGCAGTCATAGATATATATAAAAAAGAAAGATATAAAATAAAAAGCGCTAACAACAATTCACAGACTATGCGACCACTGGATATTAATAATACATTTTTATATTTTGCACTTATAAAAATCTTCATTATAAAACGCATTTGCGTATCGTAATGTAACTTTTACGCACGCAAATTTTTGTTTTAAATGGTTGGCGACATGAGTGAAGTTTCTAAAGGCAAGACTATTGACAATGACATTTGTGGCTAATAGCAATTTATTAATTTTATATTGTTCTTTAAGAAAGTATCTGTGAATATTAATATAATATTTTACTTATATAATATATTATTATTGGTATATTATTCATTTTAAAATATTTTAAAACATTAACATTTGATAATCTAAATGTCACAACTGTCAAATTTTATAAATTACACAGTGCTGCCGACATACTTTTAAAATAAAAATTTTCGTAATTACATAAAAATAAAAAATTAATTTAAAAAATGGTAAAAAGGGCAAAATATAAAAAATATTATAAACAACTTATTTCATATGGCTGTTGTGACACTCGTTCTTTAAAAAACTCATCGCTTCGCGATTCGTTTTTTAAACTTGAACTCGTGTCATAACAGAATTCCATATGAAATGCGTTTTTTAATATACTATTTTATCGTAATGCAGTTAAAGCATCAACATATTATATGATTATTTCCATAATTACGTTCTTCCATTTAATATCTGTTATTTCATGTAGAGATAAAATATGTTTATGTTGGCCTGCTATAGTTCTGCATATTTGTCAATGAGTATGTGGTTGCAGTACAAAAAAGCTTATTCTGTCATTCTTCATAGATTATCCATTTGTGCCTAGTTCTACATTTTTTCAAGCTCTAAGACTCGCTTGACAGTGTTACGCTGTTCCTTCTCTCCATTACCATTTTTTCCTGTATAATCAGACAGCAAAATGCAAAATGGATCTAGATGGACGATTGAGCATTCTCTTCGCCTGTGTGAAGTCTGATACCCAGTGCTTCTGATGGCTTTGGCCACCCACTGAGAAGCAGTATACCCTGTCGAATTATATGCTATCCCTCTGCTGGTTCTGGTCCGATGAGAGACTCATTTGCGCCCTGCTTTGGTGAGTTTATAGAAGTGAGAAACGACCCTCTTGCACGAATTATTCGAAAACACGGATCCAAAAATGAGATACATACATTAAAACAAATTGAGAAAGAAGAGAAGAATATACTTTTTGGAAATAATAATTAATCCCTCTTTTTTTTTAAATTCTCCAATATCAATTAATTTATTTGTAACACCTTTTAATATATACATAATTTTAGTTCTGATTTCAGAGCGAAACCTAGAATGTCAGCAGTTGCAGGTAGACGAACCTACACCGAGGACGAACTTCAAGCGGCTCTAAGAGATATCCAATCAGGAAAATTGGGCACTAGACGAGCAGCCGTAATTTATGGAATTCCCAGGTAAAAACTACCTCTATACAATAGTAACCATATTTAAATTCAATTAATTACCTTCAAGATATATTTATAACCAGTATCACCTAGTAGCTGTGTGGCAGTTTAGATTCGGAAAATTTACTTTAATTTTTTATTTTATATTTTTGAACTACAGGTCAACGCTACGGAATAAAGTGTATAAGCTGGCTCTGGAAAAAGAGAGGGAATCGCATCTGAATAGTTCTACTCCGATAGAGGAAGAAGCTATGGAAGATGAAAAAGATTTATCTGGAACAGAGGAGGAAAAGGAAGTCGAAAAGGCTTTGGAGGCTCCTTTACTCTCTATTGAAGATCTGTTTAGATTTAGTAGTGGTAGAGAGGTAAGAATATGATTTATGTCTGAATATCAGTTTTATTAATTAATTTTTAGATCCCAGATACCTTAAAGACACTCCTTCAAAAGGGTGGCTTGGACCAAACAGAAATGCCCTACCTTCAAAATATTTTCCTCGCGTCCCAATCATTGCTTCCCCATAAATCTCCTGACGGTTCAATGGTGTCAAATATGATACCCGAATTAATGAAACGTATAATCACCGAAGACCATCAGTTGCTGAAGATACAAAACAACGGTGCCAATGAGAAACTCATCTCGAGGCCGAGTCCAAGTAACTCGGTGATAACGAAAGGTGAGAGAACTAAATCGGAATCCGATATGGAAACCGAAGATTCTCCTTCAAATGTGATACTTAAAATTCCGTCCTACAAACCGACGACGTCAAATAAAAATGGATGCGATCCCACTAGAAATCAAGTCGAACCTACAGGTAACTTGTTTAATTTAACTAATAAATTATAAACGGTTAAATGGTTGTTCAAAATTTAAGTCTAAATAAAATTTATTGTACTAACCCTTACTATGTTAAAGTCCACTGACAATATGTCAATCTGACGATGCTAGTTTTTAGCGAAACAGCTGTAATTGAAATTTAAAACATATTTTTCGAATAAATAGTGGAACTTTCGTTCAACCGTTTACTACACATCTAATAATTTATTTCCTCATTGTTGAGTAAACTTAAATACTTATAAAAAAAAAGAATAATGTATAAACGTAGGAATTTTTCAAGATATTTAAAAAGTATTGGTATTTTTTCAGTTGGAAGCATAATCTCACCCCCAGTAACTAGCGAATCCGGATCTCCTCCTATATTACCTTCAAAAGGTCACATAATAAAAGATGTTAAAGATGTTATAGCTCAAAGTATTAGTCAAAAATTTCAACAGTCTATGGAACCGAGGAGGCCAATATTAGATATTGATTTTAAACGGGGAGGATTTACTCCTCCACTAGGTAGTGGAATTTCTGTAATTAAAACTCAACATGACCTGAGTAGACAGTTTCAGCAGCAGCAACAACAACAACCTCTAAAACCACAAAGCAATAGTGCCCCTACTGGTGGAAAAGGTAAATAAAAAAAATAAATAATTATTAGACGTATTTTGAAAACTAAATTATTTGTAGGTACAAGGCCAAAAAGGGGTAAATATCGAAACTACGATCGAGACAGTTTAGTGGAAGCAGTTCGAGCAGTTCAACGGGGTGAAATGTCAGTTCATCGTGCTGGTAGTTACTACGGTGTACCTCATTCTACTCTTGAATACAAAGTAAAAGAAAGACATTTGATGCGGCCTCGTAAACGTGATCCTAAACCAAACCCAGTTGATGAAAAAATTGCTAGTCTCAAACAAAATGATATACGAAATTCCCAAGAAAAACTCAAGCCTATAATGAAGCCTCCTCAGAAGTTTTCGCCGACCTCTCCTAATGGAATAAAGTTGCCATTATTTGAATCTGGAATGGCACCTTTAGCGGGCTATAATGCTCCACCATTTCCATTTTGGGCGCCTCCAGGATTTCCACCTATTTTAGATTACACTAGACCTCCTACATCACCGTTCTCGGGTCCCAACACGGAATTTTTCGCATCACAAATGATGCAAAAACTTCAAGAAGACTCTTCAAGGTCGACACCTCAAACATCATCTGCGCCTCCGCTATCTAAAAACGCTAGACAAAGAGCAGAAGCGTTATTAGATGGCGCTTCGGCAAATGGTTCGTTTCTCGACGGAATAATAAGGTCAAGTCTCGAATCAGGAGTACCTGGCAACGAAGATAAAGCTCTAAATGAAGACAAAAACGTTGCTCCAGAAAACATGTCGAATAAAGCACTGTTGGATCAACTATGTAGAAATAGCAGACTTACACCATTATCCAAACCTACAGCTTTAGATGAACATAGCTCGGAAGATGATACCTGTCGAAAGAGTATAAGTCCTTTAAACTTTGTTACAGGTACGCCTTTCTATACAAATCAATAAATATATAAAATTAAATTTTTATATCTATCTATTTAATTCATTTCATTATAGGAGAAACGTCACGAGATGAAAACATTGATGATGACTCGTCATCTCGATTTGACAAAGACAGCTCTGAAGTTCACACCATAGAACTTTCGAATGATTCAAATACGTCTAGTGAAAAGAAATTAATAGATGAAGACCAAAAGCAGCCTAGAATTTTCTTAAAACAGGATCTAGTAAAGCCTGAAAATCTTAAACCCGAAATGTTGGTGCGGTTTCGGGAGGTTTTACCGGTCCACAATGGTAAATATAGGATAATATTTAAAAACAATCGATTAAGTTGTTAAGTTGATAGATTGATTATTGTTTTAAAAAGTTCGTTCGATGTTTTTAGGAATGGCGGAAAATAGTGCCTCAGAGACAGACGGGGGACAGGACTGACACCACCCCGAAACGTTAGCATCTATCGTAACTAACACAATTTCATCCTGAAGATAAGACGTACTGCTTAAAAGAACTTTAACAAACATTTTTCATAAAATATATGTGGTTGTAAGTAAATAAACAAATGAGCTCGATATATGACGGTGTTTGTTGATGATAATAATGATTTATTGATTTTATTTTGAATATTGAATATTTTTTTGTAATAATGGGATCAATTGCAAGTTTAACCGACAAATAATTCGGGTTGATGGTGGTTTTTAGAGCTGAATAAACAATGCCATTTTGATTCCATTACAATTTAAGTTTTTTCCATCAAAGCAGTTAATTGTATATTAGATGTTTTTGACTATTCTAAAAATATATTCATATTGAAATTATACAAAATACGTCAAAAAGTCAAAGAATTTCTATAAAATAAGATCCAGGATGAGAAAATTTGACGAAATTTGTTTGGCTACGTACCTAGATACTATTAAAAATAAAACTGGTTCCACACTCCAATTAAATGAAAAATGAATTGGTTTTTATAAAAACCAAAGTAAAAGTTTATATTAAGTTAATGTTCTTAAAAATAACTTCTTAACAGAACGGTTTATTTAAAAAAGTATTAATATATTGAAACAGCTGTCATCAAGCTAAAAAGATGGTATTTTTTAAGTAATCATTTTGTTAAAAACCTTTTTCAATAATGTTTTTAATATGATAGACTTTCACAAAGTAAGGGTTGGTACAATAAATTTTATAAAAGTTTATTTATTAATTCAAATACATTAAGTTTTGAAGCAAGGACCAAAAATAATGTTTAAATAAAGAGTCCATTCAATTAGATTTTGAGGTAAAAATTTGCTAATTACTTATTAGCTGATGAGCTATTTATTATTTCATTAATTTATGAATTTATGATTAATTTTATAATCCAAATTATGATATTATGTTCTTAACAATCTATCTACAAAATTTTCTTATCCTAGAAAAAGTTGTCAGTTTGACTTTTTCATGTAAATAAATGTTTATTGTTCGGTGTTTTTGGCATGTCCCAAAATAAATGTCTTTTCTATGTGTCTTGGACGTGAAGTAAGCCTCATCATGTACAAAAATTTGTTCTATCCATTAGTATATAACCATTTTGTAAGACAAATTTCTCTAAAGTAGGTTTAAAGCTGTTTTTATCATTTTTAATTTAATATTCCTAATAGGTTAATGAATCAAATATACTTTTCGTAAATTAGTTATAAGTAAATTTTTTAAAATATTTCTGTTCTGAACTGAGAAATTATTTTGGGATAATTTCCTTGAAAAATGGTTATGAACGATGCATAACTCTTCAAACTGCTTTGATGATAAGATTTATTATGTATATCGAAAAACCCTCGGGATATTCCCACAATTGAAAAAAATTATATCTATCTGTGATTTAATCAAAATTTTTGATGTATATTTTCTCTAAAAATATCTTTAAATATTATTATATAAAATTAAACAATTAGAAGTAGTTTATTAATAAAAATACTTTGAATTTTTGATTATAAACGGATTCTCCACACAACAAACTAAAATGATGTTGGAAGCAAATGGTAAAGATATTTAATTATTTTAATTATGAAAACCTTAAAATTGCTATGTTTAACTAAACCTTATATTTAAAAATTTATTTAATTTTATATGTAGGTACCTATAAAAATTGAATATAACATTATTTTAAAAAAATCTCCATTAAAATGCCAAGTATGAATTTTTGAGTATTAAACTCATTGAAACGTTTTTATTCGTTTTATATTTTTGTGCGAAGAATTCGTTAAAAAAATGGAAAATTGACTGTAAAATTTCCCATACTTTTGATTTTCCATGTGATATTTTTGTTGATTTTTTGTCATATAAACAATGAAGTGCAATTAGATGGTATATACATACATATATATTTACATCAATATTACTTAGTATATAAGATATATTGAATATATTATATATTTGAAAAAAGGAAGCTATTTTGTTTTTGAGAGAAAAAAGATTGACTCCAGGTAGAGTTTAAAAAAGCTTCATTTCCTCCTTTCCCCATTTCAACAACCGTCAGATTATGATCAACCAAAACCAAACCGATTCCGACAGTTTAAATCGTTGGTTCTTACAAATATCATTTTTTACTATTTTAGTAGCAAACAATTAATTTGAATTATAAGTCATAATTATACACAGGAAGTTGGAGTTTAATATTAAATTAAAGATAAAAAGATTTTATTTATGTGTAAAAAAACCATTTGCATTCCACCGAATTGGTTTTTATCTTTCTACACAGAAATCGTAAAATTCGAAAATAAATCAATTCATTTATAAATCACTAAAATGTTTTTATTTAAATTAGCTTTAGTGTTAATATTAAAACGTGTTTCTTAATTGCAAATACTTCTCATCGCACCTATTACCTGGACAGGAAGTTTTACATTAACAAATACTTCAATTTTTTAATAAATAAAAAAACATTAACATCAACATAAAATACATTTTTCATTTAAAACTAATTGTTCATATACAATGAAAAGTCACATTCATTCGATAAAAAGATAACGTTATGAGTTGTCTGTAAAAATGGTAAAAAATTATATTCATAGAACTGACACCCGCAAACCCAACCAGATTTTACAGTAAAAACGCATATTTAAGTTGGACCAAAAAATCCAATACTATGGTGTATATAATATGGTATACTTTTATACATATCATTTGAACTTAAAAACTAAATTTCTCCTTATTCAAGTGTTATCTAGATTTAATCATAGAATTTACAAACAATAAACACAAGCTTATATCAAAAGAGTTCATGAGAGATTTAGTTCGAAGTTCAAATCTTAACATTCCAACCATATATGTGCCAGATTTTTTATTCACAAAAACTACAGAATTTGAATTGGAAGAACATTGAAAATTGAATTCAAATATAATCTTATTAATTTTTGTAGTTGTTAATATGGATCCAGCAAAGGTCACACAAATGTTATAATTAATTAGAGTCAATATCATTTAGCTTAAACAGGTTAGCCATAAACATAAAATAAAAAATTATAGAACAAGATATGTAAGATACAAGATATATTAAATGACACATCAATGAACTTTAAGCAAATTTTGAGCAGCAGTATAAAAAGTAATCACATTTTTATATTGCTCTATAAGCTTTACTGGTTAAAATCGCAGCGCCACGACTTAGACATGGGGCATTCTTGATTCGTTTATATTTTAAAAAAGTGGATGGTGACAGATTTTCTGTGGTTCATTAAAAGTGCTTCGTAGTCGTTTTTAGACAAAGTTCCTTCAAACCTCACTTGCTTTCTACAATAACTATCGACTTCCCTTATTTAGGAATTATTTAATAATTTAATTATTTCATTCTCCATACTATGAATAATGTTGATTACATAACAGTTTACTATTTTTTCAATTTGGCTTAGTACCTATAAAAAATCTTACACAAAAATACCCAATGACTATGAATAAAAAATATGTATCTATAAAATTATAAATAAATAATCTTTAAACATCTGCGAAAATGACCCCATAATCACTACAAAGAATTTAAAATGTTTTATAACTTAAGTTCTATAGTTCTTCCAATTCTCATTACATCTGTTTTAAATCTTTATGTGTTTCACTTTTTACGCTTGCAATGCAACAGTAATTTCAATAAAAGCTCAATGTTCAAAAACAAACCTAACTAACATACCTTCACTTTTAAAATACCTCTGAAAACTCTCGCGCCAAATTTTTTTGTTAAATTCTAACAAGGTTAGGATGATTTTGAGTTTGAGCGGACAAAAAGGTGGCGAAAAATTAAAGAAATACCCTTTCTGATCCTTTAGTGTGCTATCAAAGATTAAGAAAATATTAACCAATTTATTTATAATACGGAAGCTAACGTAAAAACGTGTATCTTTTACATATTTAGGTACCTTTAGAATAAAGACTTATGTATTTTATTACTTAAAACATTTTTATCAAAATTCTTAAGATTAAATTACCATCATTGGAAAAATATTTTTGTCATTTTATTTACAGAAAGATCTTACTTACTACATAACTTAATAGGTTAGTTTTTTATGGATAAACTCTTCCAGTATCTTGCTCAAGATTTAGTACTTCGGTAGTGGAGATTTGTTTTATGGTACTAGAAAACTGGTACCGAAAAGAACGATTTAGTAGACACTTCTCGAAATAGTGCAATGAGTTGTCATAAAAAACAAACATAATTAAAAAAAATGCCAAGTGCTGGTAACGCATTTAAATATTAAGGAAAACATATTTTTTATCATTGTCACAGTAAGAACTTTTATTACCATGATTAGGGATTTCTTATTTATTTACTTTTACCCTCAAGATTGTCCTCATTTAATTTTACGCTACCATAAATTATATTTCTGCTTCAAATATTTGTAAATTATATATACGAAAATTGTAAAATTTTTGTGGAAAATCTGCAAGTGTGCCACCATTTTGTGCAATTTTTTGAATACCTAGTGTTTGTAAAATATTTACATTAGTTATTGTGATAATTTGTTATAGACATTTTTAATGCCTTTAATTTAATACTCCAGGGGACTGGCCGGCCATCTATCGCCTGCAGTATAAATTCTTCTTTTTATATAAATGCGGTCCAAACGAGTGTGTTACAATGGTTACAATAGAACAATGTAAAGTAACATTTTGAGTATACGCGTAAAAATCCTATTTTTTAAATGTTAAAAAACTTTCTCATAGTTTGTAAAGCAGTCTCAGCGCGTCTAGTTGTTCCTTATTTTTTAGCATTCATAGATAATTTCTTTAAACGAATTAACACTAACACTTATTTCCAATAGATTTTAAATTGTGCCATTTCAGAGAAAAATAATTTATAATAAAACACAAAAAATTAGCAGGCTAAAGAATGAGATTAGTTCGGTATTATTAAAAATAAAATCTTTACAATTAAATCAATTTTAAATCTATTTCGTTAGTAGTTATTGGTGTTTTTTCTCGAAAATTTTGTTTTGTTTCGTTTCATGAAATTCCAATCATAAACGCGCTTATCTTCTAAACAGAAAATTATTGTGTTCCCATGTTGTTGTTTAGTGTTTGTAATAAAAAAACGTTGTTTTTTTTGTTTAAGAATTTGTTTAAGGTTTATTTGTACATTGTTGTAGTAAATTAAGTTTTCGTAAATGTTCACAGAATAGTTTGTTTTAACCATACCATGCTCTTATTAAGTATATGTATGTATATATACATATGTATATAAGTATATATATATATATTATACATATATATTTTTTTGTACATTTATTACTTTTTCTATTAATTGAGCTCTGTTGTTAAAGTTAGCTATTCTGTACCTATTAAGTAAAAATACCCTTTTCATATGATTTAAGTACCCACACTGAGACAATACTCTCATATAAAATTTGAATTGATTTACAATAAAGTAAGTGCTTATGTATTCAAATTTTTATGAAATTATTATCTTATATCATTTTTCTTACACCCAGTGTCAGTATTTTTGTTAAAAAAAAAACAAACGGACCAAGGTCTTGCTAGTTTTTAGAATATCATTCCACGATTTTTAGCTTTTTCTTCACAACTATAAGACTTGGAATAGCTATTATTTCTACATATTTTTTTACAACATATAATTTTAATGTTTTTGTATCAGTACGTATTTGTTAAATATTTTTTAGTTGCCGAGTTTAAGAAGAGAAGAATAATAAACATAAGGTTTTTTATTTTATGAGCATGTACATAGGTTTTTTTCGTCTTAGCACACGTTTGATGTGCCCGCTAATATTTTCAAATCTCTCAGCAACTCGATTTTAATGTTTTAATTTATCGACAAGATTTTCGTTTTTTAAATAACTACAACAAACAATAGTATACACTCTTTCCCACATTTAACCATTTTGAAGACGGTTATGAAGAGAAGTAGATTTTTTCTATTTGTAGATTTTGTTTTGTTTTATGTTGCAATATTTTTAGAATGTTTCTTTTTGGGAGGTACACAGTCGTTATCCGAGATTTAAAAGAAAAATGTATGAGTATAGTCAAACTTCATTTATGACACTTTTTTTCAATTATCTTTTAAAGTATAACGTTTATTTATTATTTACTATAGAAATATAATTGCAT
The DNA here is from genome assembly GCA_035357415.1 of Ophraella communa. Classification (NCBI taxonomy): domain Eukaryota; kingdom Metazoa; phylum Arthropoda; class Insecta; order Coleoptera; family Chrysomelidae; genus Ophraella; species Ophraella communa. Next base: position 28,381,243 of record CM068986.1, read on the forward strand.
TCTACTTCATTATAAATCATTGCATTATCAAAATAGAATCTAAATGGTAAGGGAACTTAAATTGTCGAAGTTAGTGGTTTTTAAGCTTAATACAATTTAGAATCCCACAGACCAAATGAGAAATTAAATAGAGGTGAATCATATTCTTGATCTGTATTTTGGAAGCACCAACATATTTTTAGGATAATGGGAAAGACCACTAATATTCAAAAACAGCATAATCGTGATCTCCATGCCTAAAAACTTCTACGTGATGTAATTATATATTTTTGTCCACGAAAGTCCTATAAAACCTTAATTATCGGTACATGTGCCTCCTCAAGTTTAATATTACCTATTAGTGACGTCACAATAGCACGTCTGTCTAAACTTGGTATGCGAATATTATTTTTACTTTTTTTAGACAGTATTTTTGGATTTTACCTGGTACAATTATCTTGTCCGGTATAAATATATAACTCGTTATAAAATATTTTATATGGCGCACAATTGCGCCATGTTATAAATGGTCAAACAAGACGTGCACTTATATTTATACTGGACAAGGTATATTTTAGGACAAAATTATATTTATTATTATAGTGGCAAATTTATTTAATCTAATAAAAAGATTTAGTTGTATTAAAGTAAAATCTAACCTTAAAAACATACTTAGGTTTATCCTCCATCATCAACTATAGTCTATAAATTTGGATTTTATATTGTTAAATACTTACATTATTTAGCACTTTAAAATTACAAACCAGAAAGACCACAAAGTCAAAGAAAATCGTCGAGAATAGCATGTAAATCAAAGATCATATAAAATATTGTAAATAAACTGGCTTCCAAATTCATGTGTGTGTGCCAGCTTTCCATACCAAAGTATATTCTGTATCGGTAACACATATTACGTATGTGTCTATTGGTGTTTATAATAATGTGCTATCATGCAATTTTTTTTGTAAATTTTATTTGAAAGTCGTGGACAAAGTATAGTATTCCTCTGGCTATAATGGGTATTATTCACTCAGATGTTTTGAAACACTCGCCTAAATGATGAATAATGTTAAATTAAATAATTTTTATTTCAAACATACAATTGTACGAGTTATTTTTCCGGACAGCTCTCATTGGGTTAGTGCAGTGTGACGTACTAGCCCGTGCACTCCTCTCGACCAAGCATAAAAGTATTTGTTTTAGCATAGTAAGCCCTATATATATACAGGGTGATTGATTAGTGTGAGGTAGCTCTGTAGATCTGTTATAGTAAAATTTACAATAGATAGTTTTTAACAAAAATTGTAGGCAGCTTTAAACAACAATGTAAAGTTTTATTAAGTTATACCGGGTATTTAAAAAGTTATAACCAATATTACCTGAAAATCGTATCAAGTTTAACCCCCTGTTTAATTATAAAGAAGAATAGGAACATTAATCTATTGCAACCATAGTTTTTTAATAATTGTTAAAAATTATAAAACATATTCGTTTTCATAATATTCGTTAAATTAAATACAGGGTAAGTCAAAATGCTAGTACATTATTTTCTTGGTAATTTTAAATAGAACACCCTATATTTTATATCACTATCGAAAAGTACTAATGTCATACTTCAAATTTTATTAAGTACTTCCTATACCTAAAGTTATCAGTTTTCTAGATATTTTTATTTTTTCATCAAAGTATTCATTTGGTAGATATTTTAAAGATTACCAATAATTATTATGGGTTGGCCCTGATTGGTTTTTCAGAAACTCACAGTTTGACATTATTGTTTATTCCATTAAAAAACACAAGTTTGGTGTGCCATCATCTTATGGAACACCCTGTGAAATTTTAACTAATTTTTAAATACCCGGTATAACTTAATAAAACTTTAAATTGTCGTTTAAAGCTGTCTGAATTTTCGATATTAACTTTTTTACTATAACATAATATAATTTTACTATAACAGATCTACTGAGCTTCCTCACACTAAACAATCACATATAAGTAAAGATAAAATAATTCAATAGTTATTCTCTCTATTGGTTATCAACCGTCTGATATAAGAAAACAAGAATGTATGAAATATCAGGTTTTTCGGTTATGAATAAAACAAAACTATTTACTAGTCAACTTAATATTTCGGCAACTGGTTATTGGCTTCATCAAGGGTGCACTAAAATTTATTGATGAAAAAAAACCAACATGAAAGGGACCACAAATACAAAGATGTTTTAACTTACAGGGTTAGAATTATATATATATATATATATATATATATATTATATAAAACAAGAATGTATGAAATATCAGGTTTTTTGGTAATTGATTTCAAAACGTTGGGAAATCTATTTAATACGATTTTGACACATGATGTTTTGTACACAGTAAACCTACATCATTATTCATCGATTGAAAGGATATTTGAAAGGATTTCATATCTTTGCGGTCTTCCCCATTGGTTTCATAACTAACATGTAATGTTTTAGTCCACCCTTGTCATCATTTTTTTGTCATTTGTCCCATATAGATTCTTTTCTAATTAATATTTTCTTGACTACATTTGCAATTTTTTTTTTTTCAAATAAGCTATTCAAATTTCTATCAATAAAAATACTATACTCACATACTTTTTTAGTGAAATTAATTTTACTTGGAAAACGACCAAAGAAAGACTTGCCCAATTTCTTTTGTAAATTGTTAATACAAAAGGTACCTATACTTAATAGCTGGTAGTTATTATATTAATACGTCAAATTTTTGACACTTACAGTACAAGGTTAGGTTAAATGATTCACTATATAGTTTTGTTTTGTACATGAGACACTAACACGGTGACGGCACTTAACTAATATAGCTATAGAGTTTTTTATTAGTAGGTATGTAATATTTGCAGTAGGATACACTGAAAATTCAAACTAAAAACATTAAGACTTTTGCAATGAAAATGAGCGGATTATGAAATTAATTTAACAATTAAATTATTATATACATTTAAAATAACTCCTCGTCTTGAACAAACTTTATTTTTTTGGACATTGCTTATTAATTGCGAATGCTAGTACAACATAAATACATCAGTGGAAGTTTTACTAAAATAATTCATTGTCATTGTAAAGGTTTTAGATTTTTATGTTATTTTTACTGTTTCCTATTAAGTAGCTTAAATGTTTTGCTCATAAAGCCGTCTTCATTGTGGTAGCAAAAAACAGTTCAAACAGGATTATCGTGGCATATTTAAAAACGGTTAACAAAATTTTTGAAAAATTCCACATCACAAAATAATATGATTTTTTAAAAATAATATGATTTTTTAACCGTCAAATGTATTATTGATATTAGAGATCCCAAGTAAAATATTAAGAGATATCTAGTAACCCTATAAAAATATCACCCTGTTCATATAATAAATTTAAAGTAGTGTCTACATTACAACAAAAAAATGTTAAAAAATTAACCTGGTGTATTATTGGGTTGTGACAAAAGAACATTTCAGGCTAAGTGTTAAACATTCTCATTGAATAATGTAACACAGGGTGTTATTTTAGAGAAAAAATTAAAGGTTTCAAGTAGAAGTCTTGTTATAAACTGAACTAAATTTGATTCAGTATTTTTGGTAATCCAAGTTTTGAGTATTTTACACCCAAAAAAAATTTTTAAAAGTCGGTATACGTCTAAATAAACCTATGGATTTTTAAAGATACTGAACTTTGAATGTAATGTTGACTTAAAATGTTTTTCAAATATTTAGAACAAAACTGAATATAATATTTTCTTTCTGTACAAATTGAAAAAGACGAGTTTTTTTCAACACCTGAGTTCACCATGTATTTAATATATATTCGATAAAAATAAAGTAAAGCTAAGATGCAACCACTCAAACTAGTTGCATAGTTGTAGTTATGGAACTACAAATTATTAATATCTTAAGAGACTGTATCTCCTCTACACATTTAACAGAGCTAACATTCCATATTATACATTTTTATAAAACTATTTTCTTCTTAACATTACCTGCATCATTTATATAATTAAAATGTGTTTAAGTCTCAAAGGAATATTACTCAAAAATATTATTAATTTTAATTTATATGCACAGCTCAAAAAATTGAAATAAAACTTTCTGTTTCAATTGCAAATTGTCCATTTCAGAGAAAGATACAAAGTGAAAGTTTCTTACCTTTGTAAAATCATTTGAATTGTAAAAAGTACGATAGGAAATATTCAGTTCGGGTATAACAAAAAAGCCTAATTTAAAGTTTGCTGTTGACATATTCCAAAGTTTATTTATTTATAAGTAGTCTAGTTTAAGATAAGTACAGCTTTTAACACCAAAAAGTGTCTTCTCACTTTTAACAAAAAATTCGTTTTTAACAATTCAGTACCTGTTAATCGGTGTTTAATAAAAAAATTACTTGAGTAATTTCAAAGAGAACCTAAATAAAATAATTTTGCAAAGCAAACTATAAGGTGTGGATTGCAAATTTGTTCATTTTAGAAACCTTTATGCAAGAATGTATCTGGGAATATTAAAACAATTTGAATTATATCTAATAGCAACATGAGAAAAAAAATATCATTTCTGCATACCAAATAAATTTAGTAAAATCATTTAACCCCACATATTTTCTTGAAATAAATATATGTTTGTTTTCTAGTCGTCTCCAAAAATTTCAATTTTCCAGCGAAATTTTTAATAAAAATGTGATTGGTAGTATATCTATGAAGACTGACAAAGACTTTAGAAGTATGTACGACAAACATTTTCTTTGGTTTTCTTTTTAGTGCATTTTTAAATGTCTTAAAAATTTTAAAATATGCCATTTAAATATTTTTTAGTTGACATTGGGACCAAAAGTACCAATCCATATCCAAAATATCAAAAAGAAAAACTTAATATCCAAAAAAGTTGACAACTTACAATTTTTTTTATGTTTTATGGATATAACTTTAAAAAATGTAAATATCCATTGACCATTTATTCCATTATTTGACAATATTATTAGTTATGTTTAAGAAATAATTTTGTGTTAACTTTGCGTAAAAGTAGTTGTTCTCTTTAAACTTTGGTCAAATCATAGGGTCGTTTGTGGTTAAGATTGTAAAAAGATTAGTAAGTATTTAAATATACATTAATACATTTTTTAAATCGTTTAGGCTCTTAGTATAATATAATTTCAGTTCCTACAATATTGTTATTTATTTAGATATCTATTTTTTTTAAATTGCGATAATACGTACCTAGTTATTATACAATTTAAAATTCATTGTGGTTTGCCCTAATAATATTCAGTTGCATTTTCCACAGTTTTATACCTCCGGAAATTAAAGTATGACTCTACGATTTGAAAAAGAGACTGTTTACGCAAAAAGTTCAACATTATTGTGAGTATAATTGCCTTTTTAGCGTGAAATATAATATATCAAACTTGTTGTATTTTAAATGTAATAGAAAAATTTTGGACTGTTATGTGTAAAAACGTATTCGATAAATTTCAAAGAAATAGTAAGTCCAAAAGTTTTCTCTAAATGCAACATATTACTGTTCGTAAAATATCTGTGACTTGTAAATCATGTTTTATTATTAAAGTTAGATGTTTGAACTATTGCTTTGTGGGAAATTGTTATTTTCAGAAAATATTTTAAAACCACAAAAATACAAAAAAAACGATACACATTGTATATTTATAATGTAATTCTAAAGTATACCAGTATTTATTATACTGTGAACAACATTAAATAACGTCTTTTATTTACCATTCCTTAACATCAGTATGTGGCAACGAACTTCATAATTGCAGTAGGTACTTTTTATTATATAAGAAATTGATTGTTGTAACATCTATACTGTGGAAGTCCATCCTACTAAGCACAATAAACAAAACAAACTTCCAAAATACTAAGATTGAGATATTGAAGTTACATTTTGTTTGTTTGTAGCTAGGTACCTACCTGATGTTGATAAGTAGCTAAGACTAGATCAAGTAAGGAAGTAATAAGACATAACAATATTAAAGCCTAGATGTTATTAGACCTAAGGGATTATCCTGGATGTATTTCACTCTAAGATCAGTATAACTGTGTAATGATATAGAAAAACTAGGAAAAAACTATATCGTGCTGACCTTTACAATAACTTAATATAGGTATTTAGGTATGTTATATTTTCTTACATCTTATCTAGGTATGTATAAAATGAAGACTCAATCAAAGTAAACAGTTTATTAGTGGAGAACTTCCAAGATTTATTTGTTCATTAACCACTTTAAATTGTTGATCTGCCAGATCTCTTTTAATTTCAAGTTCTTCTAGAAAATCTAAATTTTGTTTTTGATCACAAATTTGAATGTCAATAGGTGAGTTTGGATGTTCAAGTAGGTGTTTTGCATAGTTCGACTTATCTGGTTGTAGTAATTTATATGCCCTTAAGTGTTCATTAAATCTCGCTTCAAAATTTCCTACTGTTTGACCTATATATATCTACTGCATTACATTTTGAACAATTAATCTTGTAAACACCAGATTTTTTTTTAATTTAGGTAATTTTTTTTCACTTTTAACAATTTTGTTCCAACATTATTTTGTGTTTTAAATTATATTAATGCTGATGTTGCCGAAGATATTATTTTTGAAATTTTATTGGAAATATTTCCACAATATGTAATATTTTTATAGCTTTTAATTTCTTTAGTTTGTTTTGGAAATATTAGTTCTAGTGACATTTTTGGTTCTTTATTATTAATTAATCAAATATATTGAATAGCCATTAGATGTAGCTATTTGTTTTATTAGCACAATTTATTTATTAAAATTATTTTGGTTCATTGGAATTGAAAATGCTTTATGTATCATGGAATTATAAGCTACTAGTTTATGTGATATAGGATGATTTGAATTATATGGTATAGTTACATCTGTTTGTGTTGGTTTTCTGTATATTGAATAACTTAATTAATTATTAACTTTTTCAATTCTTAAATCTAGAAAATTAATTAAGTTATTTTCTTCAACTACTAAAATAAAATTAATTTTAGGATGCAAGGTATTAATATAATTAAAAAATATATCTAACTGCCATTCGCTACCTACAAACCCTGCTAACACATCATCAACATAATATATCTGTACCAAAATACAATATTGTTTTTATAACTAGAATTAAAGATTTTGTTTTCTAAATTAGCCATAAATATATTCGGTAAAATTGGGAAAATGAGGTTCTTCCAATGGGGAGTCCTATTTTCCTCCTTTATCTTTGCTTCTCAAACCGATACACTGACTTTTTCTTGAATATATTATCTAGTTTTATTTATTTTTATTTAACATAACAGAATCATTTACTGCCAAAAGAAGGACATTTAGTAATGCATTTTTAATACATTTATAGTATCATTTAGTATATATTTTTAATAAAAGTTTAAAATATTATCTTGAAACATGTATGAATTTCTTAGTAAAAATTAAAGATACATTAAAAATTTTAAGAAGTGATTTTGCCATACTATTTCTTGAGTGCAGTTGTTGAAAATATTGTACAATTTTATTACTTTAAAACTGATATTTAGCGGTAGTGTGTATTTGTATCTTCATACTTTTATGCTGTTTTATATTTGTATTTTATTGCTCGATATCAGTGTTTGTTTTGATTTTGGATTTCTGCATGATATTTTAATTTTTTATTTATTCGCATTTTGAGTATCTTCTTTTTAATTTTTAGGCTCATTTGAGATAGGATTGATGCTTTTGTCAGTTTTAATCATTGCTGTTGATCCAGAGATCTGTTCATTTTGACTTTTATGCTGAGTTGGATTTTATATATAGTGGACCTTTGGTAATCCGACAAACATTATGCAAGGCAGTGTCGGACTATCGAATTTGTCAGATAAAGCACTGCCCGGAATTTTTTTATGAAAGAGTACCTTTGTAATACGACAAATTACATATCCCATGATAAGATTCTGCTTACGTTTTATTATGAAATTAAGTATAAATGCACATACACATATTTGTAGGATTACAGGAGGCGTCGGATTAGACAGGAGTCGGATTATCGGGTGTCCACTGTACCTACTTTAATATAGTTTATGCGAGGCTCTGCCGGAGTGGACCGACATTCCCTTGCTACTCGTGGGAACAACCATGGTAAGAAAAATGGTGGGAATTAATATCGCTCAGATAAACGCCCATCACGCCAAGGGATCATCGGCGGTCATTTCAAGGACGTTTATCAGAAACCAAATGGGATTAGTATTGATCCAGGAACCATGGGTCCGTGATGGTCAGGTGAGAGGACTCGCAAGTAGGGAAGCCAAACTGATATACAAAGTGAGTAATGTAGACATACCCAGAGCATGCATCTTAGTGAGTAACAACATTAATCACTTTTGTGTGTCACAGTTTATGACGAGAGACCTCGTTCCGATTCGAGCAAACCTCGAGTTCGAGAATAGACGTCAAGAAGTCATGATAGCATCATGCTACTTTGCAGGGGACGAGACTGCACCGCCTACAGAACTGCAAACACTAGTCGACTACTGTGAACAGAAAAAGCTGCCGCTTCTCATAGGTTGCGACGCTAACGGTCACAATACCATATGGGGAAGCACAGACACCAACGACAGAGGTGAGAAAATTTTAAACTTTATATTTAATAGGAATCTTGTTATACACAATATAGGGAATACCCCTACTTTTGTAACCAGAACAAGAAAGGAAGTACTAGATATAACACTAAGTACACCGAAGCTTAAGGATAGGGTGAAAGATTGGAGAGTATCGAACGAACCATCCCTCTCTGATCATAGAATGATTATGTTCAGATTAGAGTGTAATCCTCCTGAGCCAGCACTCAGGAGAAACCCCAGGAAAACTAAATCTTGCAAGTCTAAAGACTAAAAGAAATGCCAGGAATCACCTGGTATTAGAAAATGATCTCATAGAACTGAACGAGGCAATACTCGATGCCTATGAATGCAGTTGTCCTCTCCAAAGGACTAGAAAAGCAAAAGATGCGATATGGTGGAACAGTCATCTGTCAAACCTAAGATCCGAGACGCGACAGCTCTTCAACAGAGCCAAACGTAATGGAGATTGGCAGAGCTACACCGAGAAACTTACAACATATAATAAGGAGATTAGAAAAGCTAAAAGAAACAGCTTCAGAAAATTCTGCGAAGAAATAGACGCTACACCCTCTGCAGCAAGGCTACACAAAGTCTTGGCAAAAGGAAAAGTAGACACTGTAATGGCACTACGGAAGCCAGATGGAAGCTTCACAGTATTGTGGTTTGATAATTATATAAAAAATACATAAATTTGATTTTGGAAAATATTGAAAAAAAATTATTTTATATTAATGTCAGATTTATGTCAAATGAGATATGTTAACATAAATCAGGAGGTATCAATGTAATGTTTTTTGAGTTTTTGTCATTAGAGTAAGTGGGAGAAAGGGAGTGACAGTGACAGTTAGTTGAAGGACAGTTTTGAAAGCACATAAAAGTAAGGATTATTATGAGAAAAAGAACAGTTACCGTTTTAGATGAGAGGTTGCGAGGGGAAGGAAGTTTGATAAGGATTGAGAGGAGTTTTTTTTAAAGAAAAAAAAAACCAGTACCTAAAAAAAAGTAAAAAAAAACTACTACGAATGAATTTATTTTGGAATAGCAGCAGCAATCGTTATTCCCACTCTAATATGTATAATTATCGGAGCAGCGTATTTTTTTTTCGTACTTCTAATCAAAGAAGAGTTTGAAGCACATGATTGAAATGACGACCAGCGGAAGTGGTCTGGTTTGCCTTTTCTGAGTCAAAGAAGAATAGCACGTCAAATCCAGCTGGTTGAAATAATCGGGCAAGGACGTTTTAGTAAAGTGTGAAAAGAAAAGTGGAGAGACAATATAAAACAAAGACAGTAAGACGAATTTAGTTAAGGTTAGTAATAAATTTAATTAAGAGTAGATAGGAATAGATAAGAGTAGATAGGAATAGATAAGAGTAGATAGAGTGTTTATTAGGTAAGTTTTTTTTTTCTGTAATAAAAATTAAAAAAAAAAAAATTTTTTTCAAAAAATATTTTTTAAATCAATAACATTTAAAATTAAAAATTTGAAATTTAAAATCATTTGAGCTAGCCGAGGTTTTGAAAATTAACCAAAATTTTTTTATAATTATAAATTCAAACCATAATAAAATGGCGCCCAACGTGGGGCTCTATTAAAATTAAAATTTAGAAAATGTTTAATTAAAAATTGTAATAAGATATATGAAGAACCCTCCCAAGTATTTTTTTTAATTCATAAATTTAATCATATCTTATTTTAATAAAAAAAAATGTCTGAGTTAGAAAATGATGAAGTATGCAGAAATAATATTGGAGAAGGAGATAAAGATGATGAGGGGGACAGTTTGGATCAGGAAATGCAATTTAAGGGATTTGAAAAAGAAATAACAGAAGATAAATCAGACATGAATGATGAAAGAATAGTTGTACATCCAGAGAAAAATACAGGGGAAATAAATGTAATGGATATATTACAAAAGATGATGAATAATATGGATGGTATTAAAGAAGAAGTTAAGATAAATATGGATGGTATTAAAGAAGAAGTCAAGATAAATATGGGTTGTATTAAAGAAGAAATAAAAGAAGCAAATAAAAGATTAGAAGAAAAGTTGGACAAAAGATGTAAAATTTTAAATGTAAAGATGCAGAATATAGAGTTGGAGAATAAGAAAATAAGAGAAGAAGTACAAAGGACTGAAAAAAAGGTAATAGAAAGTCAAAAATTAGTGGGAGGATTGGAAAATAGAATCGATAAAATGAATGCAGAAATAAGAAGAGACATTGACAATATCTGTAATAACGTAGTGGAAAATAAATGGATAGAAGTAAAATGAAATATTAAAAAGAAAGTATTATTGATGAATGTAAAGATTTGGTAAATAAAAATAATGGAAAAGTTTATGATGGATTTAAAAAAAAAAGTTTATAGAATTGAAGATAAATATATCAGACGCATAAAAGAAGTTAAGGAGGAAATAGTGCAAAGGTTGGACCAAGAAAAGAGAGAAAATGATCAAGAAAAACTAAACATCAGAGATATTATTAATGAAAATTATGAAGAGATAAGTAGAGAAAGGATCCATATTATTGGAGGAAATTGGGATCACAATCTTAAATTTTATGGTGATGATAATAAAGTTCATCCTAAGATTTTTCTTCGAAGTTTGAAGAATAGGATAAAAGGAATTAGAAAAATAGACGATATAAAAGAGGTTATTAGAGGAATTATGATAGGAGAGGCATATGTATGGTTTACAAGTAAAGAAGATGTAATAGATAGTGAGGAAGTATTTGAAAAATTATTTTTAGAAAAATATTGGGAGGAGATACAGCAGGAAAATTGTCGAGAAAATTTATATTTTGGAAAACATAGAGGAGGTAATAAACATTTACATGCTATGAAGTTATATGTGGAGGCTCAATTTTTAGAACCAAAAATGAGAGAAGAAGAAATTGTTCGTTATTTGGCAAGACAATATGAAAATAGAATAAAAGAAACCATAATTTTGAGTGATATAAAAACAATGGAGCAACTGACAAATTATTTGATGAGAATCGATAATGGAATGTCAGAGAGGAATTATGAGCTTACAAATCGGAGGGATGATATAAGAGGTAGATATGGACAAAATTACCGGCAAGGAGTAAATGAAAATCAAAATTACAGAAGATATGAACAAGGAAGAGTGAATCAAAATAGATCTGAAAATGGAAGAAATAGAGATAACCTAAATAGAAGAGAAGAAAATATAGGAAATAATTATAGACAGCATGAACAAGGTAACATAAATTATTATAATAGGGGGGAAAGAAGAAATTATGGTAATGGAAATCAACTAAATAATAATTCTCGGAGAGAATTTCATAATAGAAATGAAGATAATCAAGTAATTAGAAACGAGGAGAGAAGTAATAATTACAGGGAAAATTATAGAAGGTCGCCAGATAGAACTATAGAAAACAATATGAATAGAAGAGTGAATGTTGTTCAACAAAGAGAAAATGAAAGAATGGATACAAAACCGGAAGTTTTCAATTCCACATTGGAACAACAAAATTTTTATTAAATCACGATCTCAAAAACTGTAAATATGAACATCCATCAGCGTTCATAAATTTAGAAGAAGAAGAAGTAAAAATTAATAAAACCAGTAGTAGTAGTTAAAATTTATTCAAGCCAAATTATTAACTGCGTTTGAGGGTCCATACAAAATAAATAAGGTAGGAATTAATAATTATGAATTAATAAATCTAAAAAATTTGAAAATTAGAGGTGTTTTCCATATTTCTGGTTTGTATAAATATTATGAACATACAGATTAAAATTTACAAAAAAATTAATTTAAAAAAAAGATTTGTTTCAAATAATATTTATTTAATGAATATAATAGGTGAAAAATTGAATTTTTAAAAAAATTTTATACATAAAATTGTTATAAAAATTAAATTGGGGGGAATTATTGTGGTTTGATAATTATATAAAAAATACATAAATTTGATTTTGGAAAATATTGAAAAAAAATTATTTTATATTAATGTCAGATTTATGTCAAATGAGATATGTTGACATAAATCAGGAGGTATCAATGTAATGTTTTTTGAGTTTTTTGTCATTAGAGTAAGTGGGATTAAGGGAGTGACAGTGACAGTTAGTTGAAGGACAGTTTTGAAAGCACATAAAAGTAAGGATTATTATGAGAAAAAGAACAGTTACCGTTTTAGATGAGAGGTTGCGAGGGGAAGGAAGTTTGATAAGGATTGAGAGGAGTTTTTTTTAAAGAAAAAAAAACCAGTACCTAAAAAAAAAGTAAAAAAAAAACTACTACGAATGAATTTATTTTGGAATAGCAGCAGCAATCGTTATTCCCACTCTAATATGTATAATTATCGGAGCAGCGTATTTTTTTCGTACTTCTAATCAAAGAAGAGTTTGAAGCACATGATTGAAATGACGACCAGCGGAAGTGGTCTGGTTTGCCTTTTCTGAGTCAAAGAAGAATAGCACGTCAAATCCAGCTGGTTGAAATAATCGGGCAAGGACGTTTTAGTAAAGTGTGAAAAGAAAAGTGGAGAGACAATATAAAACAAAGACAGTAAGACGAATTTAGTTAAGGTTAGTAATAAATTTAATTAAGAGTAGATAGGAATAGATAAGAGTAGATAGGAATAGATAAGAGTAGATAGAGTGTTTATTAGGTAAGTTTTTTTTTCTGTAATAAAAATTAAAAAAAAAAATAATTTTTTTCAAAAAATATTTTTTAAATCAATAACATTTAAAATTAAAAATTTGAAATTTAAAATCATTTGAGCTAGCCGAGGTTTTGAAAATTAACCAAAATTTTTTTATAATTATAAATTCAAACCATAATAACAGAAAGCGAAAAAGAACGAGCTCTGCTCCTATTAGAAACTCACTTTCCCGGAGGAATTGTCCCTTCGGGAACAAAAAGTGAGAAAGCTAAAAGATCTACCAGGGAAGACACTGCAATGGCAAAACACATATGCAGTGAAGAACGGCTGAGATGGGCTATCAACACCTTCCAGCCGTTCAAAACCCCTGGAACGGACGGAATATTTCCTGCCCTACTCCAACAGGGCCAAAAGGCAATAATTCCACACTTGATCCGAATTAGTCGGAGCAGCCTTGAACTGGGATACATACCAGAAGCGTGGAGAAGGGCCAAAATCACCTTCATCCCAAAAGCAGGGAAACGGAACACTACGCACCCCAAATCCCTTAGACCGATCAGCCTCACATCGTTTGTTCTAAAAACGATGGAAAAAGCTGTAGACAACTACATTAGAACAGAAATCTTGGAACAGGTGCCGTTGCACCCTCGTCAACATGCGGTACCAAACGGGAAAGTCCACGGAAACCGCTTTAACACAGTTGACTGACGAAATCCAAGACGCACTGAACCAAAAAGAGACCGTAGTATGTGCCTTTCTAGACATAGAAGGATACTTTGACAATACGCTACATGAGGCAGTCAAAAGAGCACTGATTGAGAAAGAAGTAGATAGAACGACTTCCATTTGGATGTCGCAACTGCTATCTACAAGAATCGCAGAAATGGAGGCAGGACAAGACACTATCTCCATTAATGTGACCAGAGGCTCTCCACAGGGGGGAGTTGCATCCCCACTTATGTGGAGTCTCACTTTGGACAGTCTGCTCTGTCAATTGACTAGGGAAGGCATACCATGTCAAGGGTATTCCGACGACATGGTTATCCTGGCAAAAGGGAAGTATGAAAATGTCCTCTGTAATATTGTTCAAACAGGATTGAACATTGCGGAACAATGGTGTGACTCGGTGGGACTCAGCATCAACCCCACCAAAACCACACTAGTAGCCTTTACAGGGAAAAATAAACCTAATCTAAAAATCATAAAAATAGGGGAGAACATTGTCGAGTGGAAAACAGAGGTAAAATATCTAGGGCTAATCCTAGATAGCAGGTTACTCTGGAACAAACACAAAGACGAAGTAATACACAAAGCAACCAAGGCCCTCATGGTGTGTAAGAACATTGCAGGGAAGAACTGGGGATGTAACCCACGTATCCTGCAATGGATGTAGGTACACAGCAATAGTGAGACCATTAATCACATATGGAGCATTGGCTTGGGGCGTAAGGGCTAATCTGAATACGAAGAGGAAAAACCTCTCTAAGATTCAGAGACTAGCCTGTTCATGTATCACTGGAGCAATGGAAACTTGCCCCACTGCTGCAATGGAGGTGATTTTAAACTTGACCCCACTGCACATTCTGCTAGAAAGTGTAAGGAAGAAAACAATATATAGAATGATCAAAGAAGGAATTATCAGGGAAAAACCTCGATCACTTCATTTTGATCAAACTTGGGAAATGCCCCAAGATGATATGCCAAAGAAATTCAACTTTGTGAGAAAATTCATCACAAAGTTGAGTAATAAATCTGAATGGGATGAAGACACCATACAGAATTTAAACCAGAATACCATAAAGTGGTATACGGACGGTTCCAAGCTAGACGAGGGAACTGGGATAGGTGTTTTTGGACCGAGAGCCAAATACTCAGAAAGCTTGGGCACATACCCGAGCATTTTTCAAGCAGAAGTCCGCGCCATCGAAAGATGTGTTGAATTCAATATTGGAAGAAACTACCGCAGACAAGAGATTGTGATCCTGTCGGATAGTCAAGCAGCCATCAAAGCGCTGAGCTCAAATATAATCAGTTCCAAGATGGTTTGGGAATGCCTAGGCAAACTAAATGAACTGGGCCAGAAGAACACTGTCACCCTCCTATGGGTCCCGGGACACATAGGAATAGAGGGGAATGAAACAGCAGATAAGCTGGCAAAAAAGGAGCTGAAACCCCACTTTTGGGACCAGAACCGTCTTGTGGGATCAGCAGTAGAGTAATCTTAGGAAAACTAAGGAAAGAAATGGAGAAGGAAAAATCCAAGTACTGGAATCAGCTGGAAGGACTGAGGCAATCTAAGATACTACTGGGGAACTATGACCAGAAGAGATCTCTTAGCTGCCTCAACCTCAGTAAAGAAAGGCTCCGAATTCTAACGGGAATATTAACCGGGCATTGCCGGTTAAGAAGCCACATGAAGAAACTAGGGTTAGCAGATGAAGCAAAGTGCAGATTCTGTGGGGAAGAGGATGAAACCTCAATACACATACTCTCAGAATGCCCTGCCTTGCAAAATACCTAGGAGCACATGAAATAGAGGAAGGGGATCTACCTGATTTGAAGCCCGACGATGTCCTTAACTTCCTCCGGAAAATAGGACTCGAAGAGCTGCTATAGGTCTGAGAAAATATCAGAGCATGGCAAGTAAGGGGGGGACACAATAGATCCTATAGGTAGCAGTGTAATTATCACCCCTAACTCATACATACATACATATTCATTCTGTTAAAAAAAAATACCGGCTAGCCACCCTGAAAGAGCCCCCATTGCTAAAATGGTTTTATGTCGTTCATGTTTTGGTCGCCCTATTTTTTATATGTTTTTTTTTTCGAGTTTTTTTACCGTCTCAAACAAAGAACGAGTAACCTTTTTGGACCAGGCTGGCCTCTGTCGAGTCGGTATATAAACAAAAAAGGTCCGAGAAAAAATTACTGCTGGATCGCTATCTTTATTCTTCTCTTTTCCTTTCTTAACTTCTCAGTCGCTTTTCCTTCTCTTCTATATCTCAGATTGGCCACACCTTTATAGAGTTCTGGACCATGTACCATATTCCCTGACAAGATCATGGGTGTAATTTAGTAATCACCTCTTTGTTTAATTACATTTATTTTTATCTATTATCGTTTATTGTTACCTAACATATTCAGTCTTAATCTATGTATTTTTTTACCCTTATACCTTTTGCGTTGCCACATTGTGACTTACCTTTTTCGTCGTCGTATGTTCCGTGTGGGACGCCGTAAGTATTGTAGCCCTGCCAAATATTTGTTGACTGGTAAAGCAGTAACTCATTATGACAAATCTTTGTTTTTTTACTTATCGTGTTTCTTATTTGTGTCTCTCCCATGGGACACTTCGTTTCGCATTGCCTGGAATTACTTGGCTTTGCGCATTTATGATTCTAGCGTTTACTATCGTTTCCACAAGACAGTACCTTACCTTACCGTTTACCTTACCTTACCGTTTTGCCTGCACGGGCATACGCTTATTGGGTCCCAAGTAGCAGGTAGTTCAAAAATAACGTGCTTATTGGTTCCTACCTGAATAATAATGTATGGATTTGGTCCCAGCCACCTGTTGGTAAACCAAATGAATAAGAGGTAATAAAACTAATTTAAAAATTTGATATATTTATTACATTGAAATATTATTGTAAAGATATACATTTTAGGATTTAAAAATTCCTAACCTAACCTAACCTAATCTAAAAAAATATTTGCTACATCATTTGTTGTGTTGTAATGATTGATGGCAGATTGTCTTGAAGTACACGACGAATAATTTTTGCAGGCTTTTCGGACAAGTCTTCAACTGCCTTGCGTTTGCAAGAAGAGCTTACAATTTGGCGATTCAATTTTTCTATATTTGTGCTATGACAATGCTCTTCAATACGTTTTGTCAAAGTTATATCTTTCGATTCACCCAAACTAAGTATATATGATTTACACTTTTTATTTGTACATATCCAATGCCTTTCTCCACTTTTTAAGCACTTTTGAAAACTATATTTAAAGTTATTTATCACTAACATTTGTTTTCCTTTTTCACTTAAAATATTATGTATATTCATTTTTAAAATGTTTAAAATCTTCAGGTATTTAAGTACCATTGGGACCCAATACGCCTATTAAAATTTACACATTTGAATCTATGACCTACCGGGACCGAATCGATCATCACCGCGGCCTGCACTGGGAAACTACCGAATGTTGTATTTTGCCTTTCATTCCCAGTGTGTGCCTTATTCGCTTCGAGACATTATCTTATCTTTTTGTCTGCACTTTTTATATCATTTTGATTTAAGTTTCTGGCTTATTATTAATTGTATCGCAGATCCCAAACGATCAAATAATGATTTTTTTGATCGGAAATTTCAGGATACATTTAAGTAGTTGATTTAACTGAACTGCTATTGTAGTAGTTTATAATTAATTTTCTTAAGGAGCCCGTATCCCATGCAATCTGAAACGAAAATGTGTCAATGATTTTTTTAGCCATGAAGTGCAGACATCTCTTAGTAATAGGATAAACTAACAGAAATAATAATAGAAACCTTTCACTAAATTGCTCTATTCATCGGAAAAAATTTTACCTGCTAAAAACACATGTTTTAGGGTTAAAAAACAGTTATATAATTCTCATTTCTAGACCTTGCCAGCCAACAAAATATATTTTGTATTTTATCTCGGGAAAGAACGAGGGTAGATCAACATTTAGTAATATAAATAGGTGCTCTAGTAATTATTACTTTTATCTTTATTTTTTACCATTTACCATTTTTTATTTGTATTTTTAATTCTATATATACCTAATCACCGGTAGGGTAAGTTTATTATTTTTATAAGTTTATAGTTGTGTGTGATTCTTTTTAGATCAGCTCTAGGTAAGTGTCAAAAAATTATTAAAATATTATTAACTTAGAGGCGATGCATTTACAAATGACACAACATTAAAGTGGTCAAAATATTTTAATTTTGTAATTTTACTTGCGTCGAAAATTCGGAGACTAGATACTTATGAAGAATAATGATGTTTTCTAGAACGTTGCTGGATTTAAACTAATGTTTTAAAATTTGATGAAGTGCTGGAAACTACCCACTATTACTACCCGAATGTTAACCCTTCAGGATTATTTGTTGACTTGAAATACGGTTTCTTAGGTGCATCGCCTGATGGTAAACGAATTATTGTAACTATTATATACATATCAGAGTTTAATAACTTATTATGTTTTAGGTTTAATTGATTCAGATGAACTTGTTGAAGTAAAATGTTTTTTAAAAGTAGCCACATCAAAAATATCATTGAGAGAGGCCGTAGAAAAGCGTATGGTTCCTTGCTTAAAAATTGAAAATAGTGAAATTCACTTGAAGGAAAACCACAATTATTATTATCAGGTAAGATTTGTTACTGGCTTTTCATTTTACTAATTTTTTTAGAATATTACAAATTATTGTTTTTAGATACAAGGACAACTCGGCATCACAAGAAGAAAAACATGCCATTTTATTATTTATACAGGAGATATTAATCCACTTTTTACCGAAAACATAAATTTCCACGAAACTTTTTTTAACAATATGGTAGAAAAGTTGAAACGATTCTATGAGGATTGCGTTGGGCCGGAAGTTATTTTAAACAGGAGAGGCAAAAGATTAAAATATAAAGATCCACCAGAAAATATTTAAATGTAATAATAATAAAAGTATATTTTTTAAATAAAATATTTTGATGTCAGTTTTTCTTTTTACTTAATAATTCAGAATACCACGTATACAAAATTTATGCTAACATTTTTTTCTCTCAGAAACCTGTGACCAGATTTCTTCCAAAATTTAACCAAGAAGTGTCTATATGGCCACCAATAATTGGTATTTTTTCAAAAATTTTGAATTTACAGTTTTTTGTTATTAACAATTTTATAACTTTTATATTTATTTACAACGATGTTTATTCTGTGTCTAATGTTTTTTTAATTATGCTGGGAAAATGGAATAATAAACACTTATTAATTCATTTTCAATCAATCATATCATATCAATTCATAGTTCATTTTCCTTTATGAACTCACATTTTGTTGTTTTAGGGCCGGTTTATTCATCTGTTCAGTAAAGTATCCGTTAGTTATTTGTTCACTAAACTTAAAGGTCACCTCTAAGCAGTTTGTGTTTATTCAACGTATTTTATTCGTTCAGTAGTTACTGAATACTTATCACTACGGGAGATACGGCAACAGTGTATTTTCTGTGGTTTATGAGACTGACTTTACCTTAGAACAAAAAGATCTTTTTGTTCTAAGGACTCTACTAATGAGTTCTATAGTTTTTTTTTGACAGATGACATTTTACTCTGCATCAGCTGTGTATCTTGTTTGGTTTTTTGGAGATTTTAAAAGATTATTAGAAGTTTTTAGTTAAATCTGAGGGTTAACAAAAGCTGTTGCAGTGACGGAATCGGATTGTTTCTAAAAAATTTCATTATTTCCTAAATGGTTTTCTAACATAGTTTACAATAAAATACCTTCAAGATTGGTGTAAAAGTATTTCTTCTATGAAGGCTAAAGTTTGTGCAACCGATTTTTTTGTTAAATGAAATTATCCCAACAGTTTAAATTGTCCCATTGGTGAAATCTGTTTTGGCTATTATAAGGTCGGCGATCGTTAATATGGTCAACAAAAAGATTTATTTCGTCAATAACATCCATTTTAAAAAAATTAAGCAAAAACACAAAACACGCGAAAAACAATTTTAGGTTAGAATCTCCTCTGTAACTCCTTAATGACTGGTCCAATCGATCTGTAAGTTAAAGTCTTCAGTAGCTTATAATTACTGAAAACTTGGGGTTACTAGGAGATGAATAAACACTTACGGACGACAATCTTCTCAGTAACGCTATCGAACACTTTACTGAAAGGTGAATAAACCGGCCCTAAGACTTTTTATTTAAAAATTAATTATAAATTATTCGAGTTAAATTAATTCTAAACTTTTCTTTTATACCTTTTTTCCATAATAATTTTGACTAATTTTGATTATTATGTTATCATAAAAAGTTATTAGTAAAATTAATATTTTTTATAAGAGTGCTGTATGTGCTTTATTTTATTTTCCTGAGTTAAGGGCCTTGATATATAAAAACATTTTTTTGAGGGGAGAAATCTATCACCATAATTATGTAAAAAAAAGAAATAAAAGAAAAGAAGTAGATTGTCTTCGCACCTATAGCTAAAGCTGGGTAGCCTTCTGTATAGGACCTCAGTATCCAACTAACATTCTTCAGTTTTGCTTGATCAGAATGTGTCATGAAAATAGAATATATTTACAGTCTGAATTTTGAAAACTTTTTGCCATGGTATTTTATAAATAAAGTGTTTGTTTATGAAATGATTCAGTAGTCTGGTGGTCAGTGTTATGGAAAAACCCTGTCCATATTACCTCTAAAGTCTTGAAGAACATTAATTGAACCAATATAGCCATTTGGGTTGTATACAGTCTTATTATTTGAATGTTGCTATGAGAACAATTGTAAATAGTGCATTTTTGTTATTGTGTTTTATTTAATATGTTAAAAAGAATACTAAAAAACTCTTCGTTTTAACGAAACTTCCACATTTAATGCGTCTGACGAAGCTAATTCTAGCGAAACGGCTATCATTGTGATTAAGTTTTAAGCAACTTCCACGCGTCCACTAGAAGAACCTTGTTTGTGAGTGGTTGCCCGATGACTTAAAAAGTGAATAACATAGCAGTTTCTTAAGTTACCAATACACCTGTTTACTCCTCGGTTGACCAAGTTAGCATTATGGATGCCCGGCTGCATACTTATGCTACTTGTAGCCCTGCGACTACCAACTCACACTGTTGAAGGAGAGCCTTGTTTTAGAATTCCAGAGAATCATCACCCTGTTTTATTTCTTAACAAAATAATTAGAGTTTTTAAGGTTGCTTGTGATCTTGTTTGTGCGCAATTAGAGGTGGCCAAGGAATGTTTATTAGGCTGATTGGAGAGACTTTCCGGAATTATTACTACGATTTTCGGTATTTTCTAGGGCTCTACTGGTCTGATGATCGCCAGTATTTTGAGAGATCGTGTCTGGATACCATGGAGTACAATCCCGAATAAGACCAATTATCCATGTTTAAGTACTTTTAAAGACAGGTCAATTCCTATCGTTTATTTTGCCTCCATACCTAAGACAGTCATCATTAATGAAATCGCAAGACAATTGCCATCAATTATAAAGAGTCTTTGGACTACAATCACAAACCGTACATAGATTTAGGGGCATTAACACATCCTTTCCTAGCCCTCAACCTCTAAAGCAGATTCTATTGTGAAACTTCCTAATATTTTAGTGCCTTCTCCTAAAATTTGTTTTCCCATGCGGAAAAATACCAGCGAAAGAACTAAGGAGGTACGTTATCTAAATAGATGAAAGGACAAACTACAGTAATAATCACTTTCTGTTGATTTGTTTTGTCCCTGCAAGGTATGTCCAGGTAGATTAAAGTATGTTGAACTTGTTATATGAACTCACTTTTTTGATTGGGTTAATTTCTTATAAATCTATTAGTTTAGTAGAATATTTTAGACTTGGACTGTACCCTAGGGGTGTACACATTATTAGTTGGTTAGGTTGCACTATTGGGCCCTTATTATTGACTGAGGGAATAGAGCTTCACGAGATAACATATGTTTTATCTTTTGTTTTGCTTGGTTATTCTGTCATTGCAGTGAAAAACACAAAATATATCTCTTGGAGAGCGTTACTCCCTTAGTCAAGAATACGGGCCTTGGTCAGCCACTAGGATGTTACAGTCCAAAAATACACCTGGGTTCTACTTATAACTTTAATGTAATCTACCTACCACAGTTTAGTTAGTTGTTTAGTTAGATTATCCAAACCATTTTAATAGTAGACCGACAAACAATGGTAGAATTTGTATATGGGAAAAAATGAAGAATTTGGTGAACTTTCCGATTTTCATAAAAATTTTATAAAGGGTTTATATAATAATTACGAAAATGATTTTTTGCCACGGAAACAATTAGAAATAGTTAATATTGCTAAATATTTCAACCCAAAATAAACATAACTTAATGCTTACCTGTTGTAAATACGACAAGTTATTCTTATTCAGCAGCATCAAATGGTTTTTAAATACATTATCTTTTATTATTATAACACTTCATTTTAAACAAATTTCAAAATAGAAAAGATGTTTGCTATGTTGCCAGACTAAAAAAATATGGCTAATCTATTATATTATATATAAATATTAAAACAAAAAATAACAATAAAATAAATAAAAGCAAAAATTATCCAACAAAATTCTAAACTAGGCAGAAAATTTAAAAAAAAGATCAAAAATATTTAAATCCTCTTTGCGACCAACTGACACAGAACCTTGATTTTTCAAGAAATTACGTTCTCTTTTAGGAAAAACATAAAACAGTTAATTTTTGACAGCTACACGTCGCTAATTTTGCTCTGCAAAAAAGTAGTTGTCCAAGTGAAAAAAGTGATTTATCATTTTTAAAAGTGTGTGCATGAGTGTAGAAGAGGCTCTTCTACACCCTAAGAACATTTCCAGATCCGACTCCGCCAAATTTACAGCAACAGATAGACCATCAGTGGAAACCGTGTCTGCGGACGCGGGTAAACTCCCCCCAAAAATGAAAAGACCGGCTATTAAACACGCAAATTCGACCAGTCCAGTTGAAAATGTCCGATCAGTAGACATTAGACCTGGGCGACCTGGAATTGTTATCGTTTATCGATAACTGAAATTGTTATTGTTATTGTTAACTATCGATAAACATCGATCACCAACGATAACTATCGATAATTATCGATAACTATCGATAATTATCTATAAGTTAATAAGTTCTCAGCCGGCGATGGTTGAGTTGCGACGAGGAAAGACGATTCGCTGTTTTTTTTTGAGATTATCAATATTTTTATTCTGACCCACAAACAAAATCGACCTAGGAAGTGAAAACCATATTATATGAGTTGTCAATAATATTAAGTTATCGATAAGTAAAAGTTATCGATAAATAAAAGTTATCGATAATTATCAAGTTATCGATAATTATCAAGTTATCGATAAATAAAAGTTATCGATAATTATCAAGTTATCGATAATTTGATAAATATTTTTCTTTTATCGATAACTGATTTATCGATAACTATCGATAGGTTATCGTTTTATTCATAAATTTGCCCACCTCTAGTAGACATCAAATCTATTGTCAATGATAAATGAGTTATTCTTATTACTTGCCGAAAGGCTAGGCTATACTTTGACTAAAAACACCTCAGACTCTTCTCCAAGCACAAAAAAAAGAAAAAAAATGTACGTTCTTCTCCCCCACCTTCCCCGTCTCCACAACCGACTTTAATTAAAAATAGGTTTACTCCCCTGATGAATAATAATGACGACTCTGACATGAATGTTGACTGTGATAATGAGGATGACATCAAAACAAAAGTTAATAATATGCTACATGATTCAGAGTACGATTCTGACAGCTCGACTAAATCCTCCCGATTTTCCAAAAGGAAAGACTCTGTGTCCTCTAAGGAAGATCATACTCGCTTATAACATAAAAAATGTGTCGTTAACGATGACTTCCCTACACTATACCCCCCCCCAACAACCGGCAGCAAAAATCAATCAAACCGTTAGGCTTAAAAATAAAATTCCTCCATCACCATTAAAAATAAAGCAACCTGGCTGGACCTATTAAAAATATTTAAAATTAAAAATGTATCTATATCGAATGCCGCCAACAAAAAATAAGGAATCCAATTTACCCCCAATACAACACAATTGAAGACCATATGACAATAACTAGAGAATTAGATAGACAAGGCAACTTTACTATACTTTCCAGTTACCTACAGACAAGACTCTTCGAGTTGTCTTGAGAGGCATTCCCAATCACATCTCGGACATAATGATTGAGAACGAGCTTAAAGCCCTGAAATTTTAGCCGATCAAGGTCACGAGAATGTACAGACGTGTCACAACTCAACAGACTGACGAAAAGACAAAAAAGACCACACTAGTTACCGACAAAATACACATGCCTCTGGTGCTTGTTGAGCTTCCTCGAACTAATCACAGCAAGAATATTTAGAATATGACCAATATACTTATTTTTTATAAAAATTAAAGTTGAGACACAGCGGTCCAACACTCAATCGGTACAGTGTCACAGATGTCAGGGCTTTAGTTACATCCAAATAATTTGTCACCTGGAAACACGGTGTGTCAAATGTGGGCTGGACCACTTAAGTTCAGATTGCAAGAAGACCCCGGATACTCCGGCTTGCTGTGCGAACTGTGCGTCCCAATTAGCTGACTTCTGCTGCTTTGCTTACCAATAATTTTAGTTAATATAGTTTTTAGAGGCCTCCTACTGGTTGTCTTAAAGTTTATTTATGGAACTAGCTTTCCTTTTAACATTATTTTTTAAACCAATATTTACCTAAAATGTTAACTTTATTATTGTTACGTCAGAGTATCTGAACATACCTTTAGTTACGCTAACA
This sequence comes from Ophraella communa, assembly GCA_035357415.1. NCBI lineage: Eukaryota > Metazoa > Arthropoda > Insecta > Coleoptera > Chrysomelidae > Ophraella > Ophraella communa. The sequence continues at coordinate 28,406,026 of CM068986.1, forward strand.
CTGCCTCTTTCAGGGAACCTGCAACCCGAACACATGTTAACTTCAAGTTGTATTAATAAAGCCAAGTATCAAGACTAATTATTTCAAATACCTATAACATGGTGTCAAAACTGAAAAACATATAAAGTAAAGATAATGGATTTTAAGCAGCCATCACCCATTGTATTTGACCAGAACTTAAGCAAAAACTATGAAAAGTTTAAACAAAAATTTGAGATATATTTACTGGTAAGTGGCCTCGATAGCAAGTCAGACGAACGTAAATTAGCAATATTTTTAAACTGTGCAGGAGAAGATGCCTTAGATGTGTTCAACACGTTAAAGTTAGACGCCGAGGAAAAAAAAAGCCTAGATCGAATGAAACATATAACAGGTATGTGTTCTTTAGTCGGTCACAAGAAGAGGGTGAAAATATACAAATTTATATTAAGTCGTTAAAAGTGCTTGTAAAAAATTGTAATTTTGGTGATTAGGAAGAGTCTCTTATCAGAGACAGAGTTGTTTTAGGTGTCACTGATGGTCATTTACAGGCTAAGTTATTAAACAAAGCAGGTTTAACGTTAGATGTAGCAGAAAAAATATGTTTAACGACAGAAGCAACCAAAATGCAAACCAAAGAATTAAAAGGTAAAGAAGTCAATGTAATAAAAAAAGAAGAGAAACAAGACTTAACAAGAAGACGGGAAGAAGCAAGAGTAGAAGGTGAAGCTTACAACTGTTGGAAATGCGGGAGAAGGCATACTAGAGGAAAATTTTTTGCATATGGGAAGAGATGCAATAAGTGTGGGGCGATGGGACATTTTTCAGTAGGTTGCAAAAGCCTAGGCAAGCAAGGAAAAGGTCAGTAAATAAACTTTTAAGTGAAAAACATAATGAATGTCTGGTAATAGAGTCTATTGCATTAGATAAGGTAGTTAGTCCTGATAACCCTAAAATTATTGAGTGGGAGAAAACTGTAGTAATAAATAATGACATAGTTAGGTTCAAACTAGATACGGGTGCACATTGTAATGTGTTACCTCTAAGTTATGTTAAAAAACTTAAAGCAGTCAACAAAATTGTAAATAACAACCAAAGAATAGTAGGGTATGGAGGTCAACAAATAAAATCAGTAGGTTATGTTGTTCTAACTTACTTTGTTAAATTGCATGATTATAAAATAAAGTTTATTGTAGTATATATTTTATAAAGAAAAACAAAGATGTTTTTGAAGATACAGGAAAAGTTCTCTTTAATTATAAAATAGAGTTAAAAAATAGTTATGAACCGATAGTAAGATGTTGTAGAAGGCTACCGGAGGTAGTCAAAGAAAAACTAAAAGTAACACTGGACAAACTGTGTATAGTGGTGTTATTGAAAGAGCAGATGGTCCTTCTGAGTGGGTGAATAATATTGTGTGCGTTGAAAAACCAAATGGAGGGTCAGTACGTATATGTCTTGACCCCAGTCAAAATATTTGTGCAGATAAACATCCTACACCTACAGCAGAAGAGATTGGTTTAAGACTACAAGGTAAAAGCATATTTATAGTACTAGATATGAAGGATGGGTTTTATCACATAGGGTTAGATCATGAATGCTCAAAAATTGGTACATTTATTACACCTTTCGGCAAATATCGGTTCAAGAGACTTCCATTAGGGCTAGCAACAAGCCCAAAAGTTTTTAAGCGAATTAATGAGCAAATTTTTGGTGATCTGGGGGGTTCAAATATATTTTGATGATATAATAATTGTTGCAGTATAATGTTAAATTCAATGAGTCTAAGGTTCAATATAAAGTTACAGAGGTAAAGTATTTAGGACAAATATATTCAGGGGAAGGCGTGATACCTGATGAAAGCTATGTTCAAGCCATAGTAGCAGTAGAAACGCCGTCAAATAAAAAAGAATTTATAAGAGTACTAAGTATGGATAACTATTTAACCAAATATACGCCTAGTCTGGCTAAAGTTGTAGCACCATTAAGAGAGTTAATAAAAAACAATGTCGAATTTATTTGGAACAGTGAGCATACTCAGTCTTTTAAAAGACTAAAGTCTTTAATAAGCAGTTTACCTACCTTGAAAATATTTGACCCGAAGAAGTCAATAAGTATACAGTGTGACAGTAGTCAAGATGGGTTAGGTGGGTGTCTTTTGCAGGCTGGACAACCTGTTGCTTTTTGTTCATGTAGTCTTACAGACTTTGAAAAAAGGTTTGCACAGATTGAAAAGGAGTACCTGGCAATATGCTTTTGTTTAAATAAGTATAGTCAGTTTGTCTCTGGGAGACAAATTATAGTTCAGTCAGACCATAAACCGTTATTAGGCATACAAGCCAAAGAGATTAGTAAAATTAGTGGAAGACTTCAGAGAATGAAGTTAAAAGTTTTAAAATACAGGTTCAAAATTGAATACTTGCCAGGTAGCCGCATGTATATCGCTGATCTGTTAAGTCGTTTATATGTCAAAGATAAGGTTAAGGATGATGTTGAAATGTCGGAGATAGTGCATTGTTTAGGGGTTTAGAGGTTGAATATCCTATTTCTAAAGTAAGAATGGAAGACATAAAAAATAAAATTGGTACAGATAGTTGTCTTAGTTTAGTAAGGAGTTATTGTTTGCAGGGGTGGCCTAATAAGAGTCAATTAGTAGGTGAAGAGATTAAAAGTTTTTATACAATTAAAGAAGACTTAATTATTAAGGACGGTATAGTTTAGTTTAATAATAGGATATGTGTGCCGAAATGTTTGAGGTTATACCTATATGTTGCAACAATTGCACAAAACGCACATAGGAATTGAAAAGACAAAGAACAGGGATCGTAAGCTGTTTCATTGGCCAGGAATCTCAGTGGAAATTGAAAGGTTTATTAGTAATTGTAGGACATGTGAACGGTTCAGCAGAAATAATGTTAAAGAACCACTGGTTTTGCATGAAGTGCAAAAACTGCCTTTTGAGTTTGTGGCATCAGATCTGCTAGAGTTTGGGGGGTCCTCATATTTAGTATTAGTTGATTACTACAGTAATTGGATAGAGTTGCATAAGCTAAAAGACAAATCAGCTCAGGAAGTGTTAAAATGTTTAAAGTTAATTTTCTCTGGTTTAGGTTTGCTTAAAAAATTGGTGTCTGAATGTTTTTTCTTGTCCAAGGTATCCAAAAAGCAATGGACTCGCAGAAAAGGCGGTGCATATATGCAAGCAAATGTTAAGAAAGTGCGAACAAGAAGAGGATTTGTTTCATTTTCTTCTGGAATATAGAAAAACTCCTCTTTGTGGGCTAAATAAGTCTTCATCTGAATTACTTAATAGTAGAATGTTAATAACAACATTGCCTATTGACGACGACTTATTAAAACCTAAAGTAGTTGAAATATATAATAAAAAAGTTGCAAAACAGGGTAGTGTAAAGGAACACTATGATAAAACGTCAAAGAATGGGCCTGACTTCAAAGAAGGCAATGATGTGATAATAAAGGTAAGAAAACAAGAATTTTGGAAAAGAGGAAAAATAGTAGGTGATTATAATACACCAAGGTCATTTATAGTTAAAAGTGAAGATGGTAATAAATATCGAAGAATTACTTCTTTTTTAAACCTTCGAACAGCCCAATGACACAGTTAGCTTTGGAAAAGGAAGGTGATTCTGAACAAGGAAGTCAAATAGTTTTAAGTCAAAATACTAGTAAGCTGGAAAGTTATAATGAGACATTGACTCCTTCCTTTACCAACAGCAGCAGTGGTAGCCCAGAAAGTGACAATATTGTAACCAGATCTGGACGCCATATTAATAAGCCAGTTAGGTTTAAAGATTATGTATAACGCAATCCTAAAAACAATTAATTTGTTACGCCTATGAAATATGAAACACAACAAACTTCCAAAGTGTATCCAAATAGAATATTTAATAAAAAATATACAGGTATTTTTCATCTGTTTATGGTCTCAAGGTCAAATGTAAGTGTATGTCGCGGAAACATTCAAAGATTTACGAAGCTACATTCATATTTTCATCTCTGTCTTAGATAAATAAAGTCAACAAGCTCTAAAAATATTTAAATTTATAATAAAAACACTTTAGAACAAAAAAATACAGGACAGAGTATATTTAAAATGACCTTTAGTCCAGAAAGGAGCTTGCATATGGCGGCCAATTGTCAATTTTTATTTCCGTTTCCATTGACGTACCCAAAAATAAATAAAAATTATAGCAGGGTTTTTATTTTTAATAAATTTCAACCAATCAAGTGTGTGAATATATTTAGTGTTCTAAATAATTTAGTGTTTATAAGAACCGAATGATACGTCTATGCGCTCATTTTTGACATTTGCAGAATGTAAACATAAACAATGCGTCATACATGGAGCTTCAAGATGGCCGACTTCCATCGCAAATTTTCCTTAACGTTAATATATGACAGACTCCGTCCTGTTTCTTTTTGTTCTAAGAAAAATACTAATTTGAAACCACTATCGCCATCTACTCTACATGTAATTTAAAAACAACCAGATTTTTCACTGAATTCAGGTCTTACCAAATTAGAAACGCCCCTGTTAATTATAGTGGACTCGTACTCTAAATGGATAGATCAATTTCAGATGGTAAAGTCCACCAGCGAGGTTCACAGGGTAACGGAAGACATCAGCCAATACAGAATCGTCCAAAAGAATCAAAAGCAGCATCCGGGAAAAGGATAACGAAGCCTCCGGTTAAGCTGAGAGATTACGTACTGGGAAAGTAATTTCAGACTGCATTACGGGATTAAGGTGATATGCTGGAGCGTTTGTTACAAAAAAAATAATAATAAGCGGTCGCGGACTAAGTCGTAAGTAAGCTAAAACCGTGGTATGTGTTGCGTGAACTATGTAAACATTAGCTACAAAGCTGAACTGTGGTACATGAATCGTTTGAAAAAGACTTAAAGTGAAACACATAACTTTGAAGATTTTTATATTGCATTATTGTGTGAACAAATAAATTTGTTCACAGTTTGTCATGAGGGTGTGATGTCCTGGTACCACTACAGGAAGAGTCCAGGGCCGAACGGAACACGTTACTTTAGCCACGTCGCAGAAACTGGAAGTACGACACAGCGACTATAAAAGACAGCGTCCAGAACCAGCATCGAGGTTCCGCCAGCCATTTATGTTAGTTGTACCGATGTACTCTCACACGTTAACACCAATCAATAATGTATTAAGCTAATCAGTGTATTATTTGTATCTGCAACTACTTCAAATTATACTTATAAAACTTTTAGGATATATAGTATTAAAATTTCCGTCAAATTTTATTGAATATACAATCTATTTTATTACCATATACAATTCTATTACCTTCTCCTATTTGTCTTCTAGCCCCTTCAAATTCTATTCCTACTTCTCCTTTTAATTTTTCTAAGTTTTTTTCTTGTTTTCCTTCTTGTACATTAAAATTTTTAATTTCTTTGTCCATATTTTTTTTCAATTACTTGTAAATTTCTATTTGTCTTGGTTATTTGTGCAAAATTTCATTCATGGACATCTTCATCTACCCCCCAGCTCCAAAGGATATATCCGAATTTGTTTTCTACCTCTGTGCGAAATTTCATTCATGGACATCTTCATCTACCCCCCAGCTCCAAAGGATATATCCGAATTTGCGTAAAAAATTCCCTTAAAATACATTTTTAGCCACTCGGAACGTTTGTAAGTAATTTTTGAATATCCCGTATTAAAGAGAATTGTTTTTTTACCTCTGTGCAAAATTTCATTCATGGACATCTTCATCTACCCCCCAGATCCAAAGGATATATCCGAATTTGCGTAAAAAATTCCCTTAAAATACATTTTTTGGCCACTCAGAACGATTAAAAGTAATTTTTGAATATGCCAGATAAAAGAAAATTGTTTTTTCTACCTCTGTGCAAAATTTCATTCATGGACATCTTCATCTACCCCCCAGCTCCAAAGGATATATCCGAATTTGAGTAAAAAATTCCCTTAAAATCCGATTTTTGGCCACTCGGAACGTTTGTAAGTAATTTTTTAATATGCCAGATAAAAGAAAATTGTTTTTTTTACCTCTGTGCAAAATTTCATTCATGGACATCTTTATCCACCCCCCAGCTCCAAAGGATATATCCGAATTTGCGTAAAAAATTCCCTTAAAATACATTTTTTGGCCACTCAGAACGATTAAAAGTAATTTTAAAATATGCCAGATAAAAGAAAATTGTTTTTTCTACCTCTGTGCAAAATTTCATTCATGGACATCTTCATCTACCCCCCAGCTCCAAAGGATATATCCGAATTTGAGTAAAAAATTCCCTTAAAATCCGATTTTTGGCCACTCGGAACGTTTGTAAGTAATTTCTGAATATGCCAGATAAAAGAAAATTGTTTTTTCTACCTCTGTGCGAAATTTCATTCATGGACATCTTCATCTACCCCCCAGCTCCAAAGGATATATCCGAATTTGCGTAAAAAATTCCCTTAAAATACATTTTTAGCCACTCGGAACGTTTGTAAGTAATTTTTAAATATACCAGTTAAAAGAGAATTGTTTTTTTACCTCTGTGCAAAATTTCATTCATGGACATCTTCATCTACCCCCCAGCTCCAAAGGATATATCCGAATTTGAGTAAAAAATTCCCTTAAAATCCGATTTTTGGCCACTCGGAACGTTTGTAAGTAATTTTTGAATATCCCGTATTAAAGAGAATTGTTTTTTGCAAAATTTCATTCATGGACATCTTCATCTACCCCCCAGCTCCAAAGGATATATCCGAATTTACGTAAAAAATTCCCTTAAAATACATTTTTTGGCCACTCGGAAGGTTTGTAAGTAATTTTTGAATATGCCAGATGAAAGAGAATTGTTTTTTGTACTTTTGTCCAAAATTTCATTCATGGACATCTTCATCTACCCCCCAGCTCCAAAGGATATATCCGAATTTGCGTAAAAAATTCCCTTAAAATCCATTTTTTGGCCACTCGGAACGTTTGTAAGTAATTTTTGAATAGGCCGTAAAAAAGAGAATTGTTTTTTTACCTCTGTGCAAAATTCCATTTATGGACATCTTCATTTACCCCCCAGCTCCAAAGGATATATCCGAATTTGCGTAAAAAATTCCCTTAAAATACATTTTTTGGCCACTCGGAAGGTTTGTAAGTAATTTTTGAATATGCCAGATGAAAGAGAATTGTTTTTTCTACCTCTGTGCAAAATTTCATTCATGGACATCTTCATCTACCCCCCAGCTCCAAAGGATATATCCGAATTTGCGTAAAAAATTCCCTTAAAATACATTTTTGGCCACTCGGAACGTTTGTAAGTAATTTTTGAATATTCCGTATTAAAGAGAATTGTTTTTTTACCTCTGTGCAAAATTTCATTCATGGACATCTTCATCTACCCCCCAGCTCCGAAGGATATATCCGAATTTACGTAAAAAATTCACTTAAAATACATTTTTTGGCCACTAGGAAGGTTTTTAAGTAATTTTTGAATATGCCAGATGAAAGAGAATTGTTTTTTCTACCTCTGTGCATAATTTCATTCATGGACATCTTCATCTACCCCCCAGCTCCAAAGGATATATCCGAATTTACGTAAAAAATTCCCTTAAAATACATTTTTTGGCCACTCGGAACGTTTGTAAGTAATTTTTGAATATGCCAGATAAAAGATAATTGTTTTTTCTACCTCTGTGCAAAATTTTATTCATGTACATCTTCATCTACCTTACAGCTTTTAAGTATATATCGGTATTTGCTTATAAAATTCCCTTAAAATACATATTTTGGCCACTCGGAACGTTTGTAAGTAATTTTTGAATATGCCAGATAGAAGAAAATTGTTTTTTCTACCTCTGTGCAAAATTTCATTTATGGACATCTTTATCTACCCCCCAGCTCCAAAGGATATATCCGATTTTACGTAAAAAATTCCCTTAAAATACATTTTTTGGCCACTCGGAACGTTTGTAAGTAATTTTTAAATATGCCAGATAAAGGATAATTGTTTTTTCTACCTCTGTGCAAAATTTTATTCATGGACATCTTCATCTACCCTCCAGCTCCAAAGGATATATCCGAATTTACGTAAAAAATTCCCTTAAAATACAATTTTTGGCCACTCGGAACGTTTGTAAGTAATTTTTGAATTAGCCAGATAAAAGATAATTGTTTTTTTTCCTCTGTGCAAAATTTTATTCATGGACATCTTCATCTACCCCCCAGCTCCAAAGGATATATCCGAATTTGCGTAAAAAATTCCCTTAAAATCCATATTTTGGCCACTCGGAACGTTTGTAAGTAATTTTTGAATATGCCAGATAAAAGAAAACTGTTTTTACTACCTCTGTGCAATATTTCATTCTGGGACATCTTCATCTACCCCCCAGCTCCAATGGATATATCCGAATTTGCGTAAAAAATTCCCTTATGGCCATTCGGAACGTTTGTAAGTAATTTTTGAATATGCCAGTTAAAAGAGAATTGTTTTTTCTACCTCTGTGCATAATTTCATTCATGGACATCTTCATCCACCCCCCAGCTCCAAAGGATATATCCGAATTTGCGTAAAAAATTCCCTTAAAATACATTTCTTGGCCATTCGGAACGTTTGTAATTAATTTTTGAATATGCCAGTTAAAAGAGAATTGTTTTTTCTACCTCTGTGCAAAATTTCATTTATGGACATCTTCATCTACCCCCCAGCTCCATTGGATATATTCAAATTTGCGTAAAAAATTCCCTTAAAATACATTTTTTGGCCATTCGGAACGTTTGTAAGTAATTTTTGAATATGCCATTTGAAAGATAATTGTTTTTTCTACCTCTGTGCAAAATTTCATTCATGGACATCTTCATCTACCCCCCAGCTCCGAAGGATATATCCGAATTTACGTAAAAAATTCCCTTAAAATACATTTTTTGGCCACTCGGAAGGTTTTTAAGTAATTTTTGAATACGCCAGATAAAAGAGAATTGTTTTTTCTACCCCTGTGCAAAATTTCATTCATGGACATCTTCATCTACCCCCCAGCTCCAAAGGATATATCCGAATTTACGTAAAAAATTCCCTTAAAATACATTTTTTGGCCACTCGGAACGTTTGTAAGTAATTTTTGAATATGCCAGATAAAAGATAATTGTTTTTCTACCTCTGTGCAAAATTTTATTCATGTACATCTTCATCTACCCCCCAGCTCCAAAGGATATATCCGAATTTGCGTAAAAAATTCCCTTAAAATCCATATTTTGGCCACTCGGAACGTTTGTAAGTAATTTTTGAATATGCCAGATAGAAGAAAATTGTTTTTTCTACCTCTGTGCAAAATTTCATTTATGGACATCTTTATCTACCCCCCAGCTCCAAAGGATATATCCGATTTTACGTAAAAAATTCCCCTTAAAATACATTTTTTGGCCACTCGGAACGTTTGTAAGTAATTTTTAAATATGCCAGATAAAGGATAATTGTTTTTTCTACCTCTGTGCAAAATTTTATTCATGGACATCTTCATCTACCCTCCAGCTCCAAAGGATATATCCGAATTTACGTAAAAAATTCCCTTAAAATACAATTTTTGGCCACTCGGAACGTTTGTAAGTAATTTTTGAATTAGCCAGATAAAAGATAATTGTTTTTTTTCCTCTGTGCAAAATTTTATTCATGGACATCTTCATTTACCCCCCAGCTCCAAAGGATATATCCGAATTTGCGTAAAAAATTCCCTTAAAATCTATATTTTGGCCACTCGGAACGTTTGTAAGTAATTTTTGAATATGCCAGATAAAAGAAAACTGTTTTTACTACCTCTGTGCAATATTTCATTTTGGGACATCTTCATCTACCCCCCAGCTCCAATGGATATATCCGAATTTGCGTAAAAAATTCCCTTATGGCCATTCGGAACGTTTGTAAGTAATTTTTGAATATGCCAGTTGAAAGAAAATTGTTTTTTCTACCTCTGTGCATAATTTCATTCATGGACATCTTCATCCACCCCCCAGCTCCAAAGGATATATCCGAATTTGCGTAAAAAATTCCCTTAAAATACATTTCTTGGCCATTCGGAACGTTTGTAATTAATTTTTGAATATGCCAGTTAAAAGAGAATTGTTTTTTCTACCTCTGTGCAAAATTTCATTTATGGACATCTTCATCTACCCCCCAGCTCCATTGGATATATTCAAATTTGCGTAAAAAATTCCCTTAAAATACATTTTTTGGCCATTCGGAACGTTTGTAAGTAATTTTTGAATATGCCATTTGAAAGATAATTGTTTTTTCTACCTCTGTGCAAAATTTTATTTATGGACATCTTCATCTACCCCCCAGCTCCAAAAGATATATCCGAATTTGTGTAAAAAATTCCCTTAAAATCCATTTTTTGGCCACTCGGAGAGTTTGTAAGTAATTTTTGAATATGCCAGATAAAAGAAAATTGTTTTTTCTACCTCTGTGCAATATTTTATTCATGGACATTTTCATCTATCCCCCAGCTCCAAAGGATATATCCGAATTTGCGTAAAAAATTCCCTTAAAATACATTTTTTGGCCACTCGGAACGTTTGTAAGTAATTTTTGAATATGCCATTTGAAAGATAATTGTTTTTTCTACCTCTGTGCAAAATTTTATTTATGGACATCTTCATCTACCCCCCAGCTCCAAAAGATATATCCGAATTTGTGTAAAAAATTCCCTTAAAATCCATTTTTTGGCCACTCGGAGAGTTTGTAAGTAATTTTTGAATATGCCAGATAAAAGAAAATTGTTTTTTCTACCTCTGTGCAATATTTTATTCATGGACATTTTCATCTATCCCCCAGCTCCAATGGATATATCCGAATTTGCGTAAAAAACTCCCTTAAAATATATTTTTTGGCCACTCGGATGGTTTGTAAGTAATTTTTAAATATGCCAAATGAAAGAGAATTGTTTTTTCTACCTCTGTGCAAAATTTCATTTATGGACATTTTTATCTACCCCCCAGCTCCAAAGGATATATCCGAATTTGCGTAAAAAATTCCCTTAAAATACATTTTTTGGCCACTCGGAAGGTTTGTAAGTAATTTTTGAATATGCCAGTTAATAGAGAATTGTTTTTTCTACCTCTGTGCGAAATTTCATTCATGGACATCTTCATCTACCCCCCAGCTCCAAACGATATATCCGAATTTGCGTAAAAAATTCCCTTAAAATACATTTTTGGCCACTCGGAACGTTTGTAAGTGATTTTTGAATATGCCGTATAAAAGATCATTGTTTTTTCTAACTCTGTGCAAAATTTTATTCATGGACATCTTCATCTACCCCCCAGCTCCAAAGGGTATATCCGAATTTGCGTAAAAAACTCCCTTAAAATCCATATTTTGGCCACTCGGAACGTTTGTAAGTAATTTTAAAATATGCCAGATAAAAGAAAATTGTTTTTTCTACCTCTGTGCAAAATTTCATTTATGGACATCTTCATCTACCCCCCAGCTCCAAAGGATATATCCGAATTTACGTAAAAAATTCCCTTAAAATACATTTTTTGGCCACTCGGAACGTTTGTAAGTAATTTTTAAATATGCCAGATAAAAGAAAATTTTATTCATGGACATCTTCATCTACCCCCCAGCTCCAATGGATATATCCGAATTTACGTAAAAAATTCCCTTAAAATACATTTTTTGGCCACTCGGAACGTTTGTAAGTAATTTTTGAATATGCCAGATAAAAGATAATTGTTTTTTCTACCTCTGTGCAAAATTTTATTCATGCACATCTTCATCTACCCCCCAGCTCCAAAGGATATATCCGAATTTGCGTAAAAAATTCCCTTAAAATCCATATTTTGGCCACTCGGAACGTTTGTAAGTAATTTTTAAATATGCCAGATAAAAGAAAATTGTTTTTACTACCTCTGTGCAAAATTTCATTCTTGGACATCTTCATCTACCCCCCAGCTCCAATGGATATATCCGAATTTGCGTAAAAAATTCCCTTATAATACATTTTTTGGCCACTCGAAACGTTTGTAAGTAATTTTTGAATATGCCAGTTAAAAGAGAATTGTTTTTTCTACCTCTGTGCAAAATTTCATTAATGGACATGTTCATCTACCCCCCAGCTCCAATGGATATATCCGAATTTGAGAAAAAAATACCCTGTAGATCCAAATTTTTGAAACTCGGAACGTTTGTAAGTAATTTTTAAATATGCCAGATAAAAAGAAAATTGTTTTTTCTACCTCTGTGCAAAATTTCATTCTTGGACATCTTCATCTACCCCCCAGCTCCAATGGATATATCCGAATTTGCGTAAAAATTCGCCTTAAAATCCATTTTTTGGCCACTCGGAGAGTTTGTAAGTAATTTTTGAATATGCCAGATAAAAGAAAATTGTTTTTCTACCTCTGTGCAATATTTCATTCATGGACATCTTCATCTACCCCAGCTCCAATGGATATATCCGAATTTGCGTAAAAATTCCCTTAAAATACATTTTTTGGCCACACGGAACGTTTGTAAGTAATTTTTGAATATGCCAGTTAAAAGAGAATTGTTTTTCTACCTCTGTGCAAAATTTCATTCATGGACATTTTCATCTACCCCCCAGCTCCAAAGGATATATTCGAATTTGCGTAAAAAATTCCCTTAAAATACATTTTTTGGCCACTCGGAAGGTTTTTAAGTAATTTTTAAATATGCCAGTTAAAACAGAATTGTTTTTTCTACCTCTGTGCAAAATTTCATTCATGGACATCTTCATCTACCCCCCAGCTCCAAAGGATATATCCGAATTTGCGTAAAAAATTCCCTTAAAATCCATTTTTTGGCCACTCGGAGAGTTTGTAAGTAATTTTTGAATATGCCAGATAAAAGAAAATTGTTTTTTCTACCTCTGTGCAATATTTTATTCATGGACATTTTCATCTATCCCCCAGCTCCAAAGGATATATCCGAATTTGCGTAAAAAATTCCCTTAAAATACATTTTTTGGCCATTCGGAACGTTTGTAAGTAATTTTTGAATATGCCATTTGAAAGATAATTGTTTTTTCTACCTCTGTGCAAAATTTCATTTATGGACATCTTCATCTACCCCCCAGCTCCATTGGATATATTCAAATTTGCGTAAAAAATTCCCTTAAAATACATTTTTTGGCCATTCGGAACGTTTGTAAGTAATTTTTGAATATGCCATTTGAAAGATAATTGTTTTTTCTACCTCTGTGCAAAATTTTATTTATGGACATCTTCATCTACCCCCAGCTCCAAAAAGATATATCCGAATTTGTGTAAAAAATTCCCTTAAAATCCATTTTTTGGCCACTCGGAGAGTTTGTAAGTAATTTTTGAATATGCCAGATAAAAGAAAATTGTTTTTTCTACCTCTGTGCAATATTTTATTCATGGACATTTTCATCTATCCCCAAGCTCCAAAGGATATATCCGAATTTGCGTAAAAAATTCCCTTAAAATACATTTTTTGGCCACTCGGAACGTTTGTAAGTAATTTTTGAATATGCCATTTGAAAGATAATTGTTTTTTCTACCTCTGTGCAAAATTTTATTTATGGACATCTTCATCTACCCCCAGCTCCAAAAGATATATCCGAATTTGTGTAAAAATTCCCTTAAAATCCATTTTTTGGCCACTCGGAGAGTTTGTAAGTAATTTTTGAATATGCCAGATAAAAGAAAAATTGTTTTTTCTACCTCTGTGCAATATTTTATTCATGAACATTTTCATCTATCCCCCAGCTCCAAAGGATATATCCGAATTTGCGTAAAAAATTCCCTTAAAATACATTTTTGGCCACTCGGAACGTTTGTAAGTAATTTTTGAATATGCCATTTGAAAGATAATTGTTTTTTCTACCTCTGTGCAAAATTTTATTTATGGACATCTTCATCTACCCCCAGCTCCAAAAGATATATCCGAATTTGTGTAAAAATTCCCTTAAAATCCATTTTTTGGCCACTCGGAGAGTTTGTAAGTAATTTTTGAATATGCCAGATAAAAGAAAATTGTTTTTTCTACCTCTGTGCAATATTTTATTCATGAACATTTTCATCTATCCCCCAGCTCCAATGGATATATCCGAATTTGCGTAAAAAACTCCCTTAAAATACATTTTTTGGCCACTCGGATGGTTTGTAAGTAATTTTTAAATATGCCAAATGAAAGAGAATTGTTTTTTCTACCTCTGTGCAAAATTTCATTTATGGACATTTTTATCTACCCCCCAGCTCCAAAGGATATATCCGAATTTGCGTAAAAAATTCCCTTAAAATACATTTTTTGGCCACTCGGAAGGTTTGTAAGTAATTTTTGAATATGCCAGTTAATAGAGAATTGTTTTTTCTACCTCTGTGCGAAATTTCATTCATGGACATCTTCATCTACCCCCCAGCTCCAAACGATATATCCGAATTTGCGTAAAAAATTCCCTTAAAATACATTTTTGGCCACTCGGAACGTTTGTAAGTGATTTTTGAATATGCCGTATAAAAGATAATTGTTTTTTCTAACTCTGTGCAAAATTTTATTCATGGACATCTTCATCTACCCCCCAGCTCCAAAGGATATATCCGAATTTGCGTAAAAAACTCCCTTAAAATCCATATTTTGGCCACTCGGAACGTTTGTAAGTAATTTTAAAATATGCCAGATAAAAGAAAATTGTTTTTTCTACCTCTGTGCAAAATTTCATTTATGGACATCTTCATCTACCCCCCAGCTCCAAAGGATATATCCGAATTTACGTAAAAAATTCCCTTAAAATACATTTTTTGGCCACTCGGAACGTTTGTAAGTAATTTTTAAATATGCCAGATAAAAGAAAATTTTATTCATGGACATCTTCATCTACCCCCCAGCTCCAATGGATATATCCGAATTTAGGTAAAAAATTCCCTTAAAATACATTTTTTGGCCACTCGGAACGTTTGTAAGTAATTTTTGAATATGCCAGATAAAAGATAATTGTTTTTTCTACCTCTGTGCAAAATTTTATTCATGCACATCTTCATCTACCCCCCAGCTCCAAAGGATATATCCGAATTTGCGTAAAAAACTCCCTTAAAATACATTTTTTGGCCACTCGGATGGTTTGTAAGTAATTTTTAAATATGCCAAATGAAAGAGAATTGTTTTTTCTACCTCTGTGCAAAATTTCATTTATGGACATTTTTATCTACCCCCCAGCTCCAAAGGATATATCCGAATTTGCGTAAAAAATTCCCTTAAAATACATTTTTTGGCCACTCGGAAGGTTTGTAAGTAATTTTTGAATATGCCAGTTAATAGAGAATTGTTTTTTCTACCTCTGTGCGAAATTTCATTCATGGACATCTTCATCTACCCCCAGCTCCAAACGATATATCCGAATTTGCGTAAAAATTCCCTTAAAATACATTTTTGGCCACTCGGAACGTTTGTAAGTGATTTTTGAATATGCCGTATAAAAGATAATTGTTTTTTCTAACTCTGTGCAAAATTTTATTCATGGACATCTTCATCTACCCCCCAGCTCCAAAGGATATATCCGAATTTGCGTAAAAAACTCCCTTAAAATCCATGTTGTGGCCACTCGGAACGTTTGTAAGTAATTTTAGAATATGCCAGATAAAAGAAAATTGTTTTTCTACCTCTGTGCAAAATTTCATTTATGGACATCTTCATCTACCCCCAGCTCCAAAGGATATATCCGAATTTACGTAAAAATTCCCTTAAAATACATTTTTTGGCCACTCGGAACGTTTGTAAGTAATTTTTAAATATGCCAGATAAAAGAAAATTTTATTCATGGACATCTTCATCTACCCCCCAGCTCCAATGGATATATCCGAATTTAGGTAAAAAATTCCCTTAAAATACATTTTTTGGCCACTCGGAACGTTTGTAAGTAATTTTTGAATATGCCAGATAAAAGATAATTGTTTTTCTACCTCTGTGCAAAATTTTATTCATGCACATCTTCATCTACCCCCAGCTCCAAACGATATATCCGACTTTGCGAAAAAAATTCCCTTAAAATCCATATTTTGGCCACTCGGAACGTTTGTAAGTAATTTTTAAATATGCCAGATAAAAGAAAATTGTTTTTACTACCTCTGTGCAAAATTTCATTCTTGGACATCTTCATCTACCCCCCAGCTCCAATGGATATATCCGAATTTGCGTAAAAAATTCCCTTATAATACATTTTTTGGCCACTCGAAACGTTTGTAAGTAATTTTTGAATATGCCAGTTAAAAGAGAATTGTTTTTTCTACCTCTGTGCAAAATTTCATTAATGGACATGTTCATCTACCCCCCAGCTCCAATGGATATATCCGAATTTGCGTAAAAAATTCCCTTAAAATCCATATTTTGGCCACTCGGAACGTTTGTAAGTAATTTTTAAATATGCCAGATAAAAGAAAATTGTTTTTACTACCTCTGTGCAAAATTTCATTCTTGGACATCTTCATCTACCCCCCAGCTCCAATGGATATATCCGAATTTGCGTAAAAAATTCCCTTAAAATACATTTTTTGGCCATTCGGAACGTTTGTAAGTAATTTTTGAATATGCCATTTGAAAGATAATTGTTTTTTCTACCTCTGTGCAAAATTTCATTTATGGACATCTTCATCTACCCCCCAGCTCCATTGGATATATTCAAATTTGCGTAAAAAATTCCCTTAAAATACATTTTTTGGCCATTCGGAACGTTTGTAAGTAATTTTTGAATATGCCATTTGAAAGATAATTGTTTTTTCTACCTCTGTGCAAAATTTTATTTATGGACATCTTCATCTACCCCCCAGCTCCAAAAGATATATCCGAATTTGTGTAAAAAATTCCCTTAAAATCCATTTTTTGGCCACTCGGAGAGTTTGTAAGTAATTTTTGAATATGCCAGATAAAAGAAAATTGTTTTTTCTACCTCTGTGCAATATTTTATTCATGGACATTTTCATCTATCCCCCAGCTCCAAAGGATATATCCGAATTTGCGTAAAAAATTCCCTTAAAATACATTTTTTGGCCACTCGGAACGTTTGTAAGTAATTTTTGAATATGCCATTTGAAAGATAATTGTTTTTTCTACCTCTGTGCAAAATTTTATTTATGGACATCTTCATCTACCCCCCAGCTCCAAAAGATATATCCGAATTTGTGTAAAAAATTCCCTTAAAATCCATTTTTTGGCCACTCGGAGAGTTTGTAAGTAATTTTTGAATATGCCAGATAAAAGAAAATTGTTTTTTCTACCTCTGTGCAATATTTTATTCATGAACATTTTCATCTATCCCCCAGCTCCAATGGATATATCCGAATTTGCGTAAAAAACTCCCTTAAAATACATTTTTTGGCCACTCGGATGGTTTGTAAGTAATTTTTAAATATGCCAAATGAAAGAGAATTGTTTTTTCTACCTCTGTGCAAAATTTCATTTATGGACATTTTTATCTACCCCCCAGCTCCAAAGGATATATCCGAATTTGCGTAAAAAATTCCCTTAAAATACATTTTTTGGCCACTCGGAAGGTTTGTAAGTAATTTTTGAATATGCCAGTTAATAGAGAATTGTTTTTTCTACCTCTGTGCGAAATTTCATTCATGGACATCTTCATCTACCCCCCAGCTCCAAACGATATATCCGAATTTGCGTAAAAAATTCCCTTAAAATACATTTTTGGCCACTCGGAACGTTTGTAAGTGATTTTTGAATATGCCGTATAAAAGATAATTGTTTTTTCTAACTCTGTGCAAAATTTTATTCATGGACATCTTCATCTACCCCCCAGCTCCAAAGGATATATCCGAATTTGCGTAAAAAACTCCCTTAAAATCCATATTTTGGCCACTCGGAACGTTTGTAAGTAATTTTAAAATATGCCAGATAAAAGAAAATTGTTTTTTCTACCTCTGTGCAAAATTTCATTTATGGACATCTTCATCTACCCCCCAGCTCCAAAGGATATATCCGAATTTACGTAAAAAATTCCCTTAAAATACATTTTTTGGCCACTCGGAACGTTTGTAAGTAATTTTTAAATATGCCAGATAAAAGAAAATTTTATTCATGGACATCTTCATCTACCCCCCAGCTCCAATGGATATATCCGAATTTACGTAAAAAATTCCCTTAAAATACATTTTTTGGCCACTCGGAACGTTTGTAAGTAATTTTTGAATATGCCAGATAAAAGATAATTGTTTTTTCTACCTCTGTGCAAAATTTTATTCATGTACATCTTCATCTACCCCCCAGCTCCAAAGGATATATCCGAATTTGCGTAAAAAATTCCCTTAAAATCCATATTTTGGCCACTCGGAACGTTTGTAAGTAATTTTTAAATATGCCAGATAAAAGAAAATTGTTTTTACTACCTCTGTGCAAAATTTCATTCTTGGACATCTTCATCTACCCCCCAGCTCCAATGGATATATCCGAATTTGCGTAAAAAATTCCCTTATAATACATTTTTTGGCCACTCGAAACGTTTGTAAGTAATTTTTGAATATGCCAGTTAAAAGAAAATTGTTTTTTCTACCTCTGTGCAAAATTTCATTAATGGACATGTTCATCTACCCCCCAGCTCCAATGGATATATCCGAATTTGCGTAAAAAATTCCCTTAAAATCCATATTTTGGCCACTCGGAACGTTTGTAAGTAATTTTTAAATATGCCAGATAAAAGAAAATTGTTTTTACTACCTCTGTGCAAAATTTCATTCTTGGACATCTTCATCTACCCCCCAGCTCCAATGGATATATCCGAATTTGCGTAAAAAATTCCCTTAAAATCCATTTTTTGGCCACTCGGAGAGTTTGTAAGTAATTTTTGAATGTGCCAGATAAAAGAAAATTGTTTTTTCTACCTCTGTGCAATATTTCATTCATGGACATCTTCATCTACCCCCCAGCTCCAATGGATATATCCGAATTTGCGTAAAAAATTCCCTTTAAATACATTTTTGGCCACACGGAACGTTTGTAAGTAATTTTTGAATATGCCAGTTAAAAGAGAATTGTTTTTTCTACCTCTGTGCAAAATTTCATTCATGGACATTTTCATCTACCCCCCAGCTCCAAAGGATATATACGAATTTGCGTAAAAAATTCCCTTAAAATACATTTTTTGGCCCCACGGAAGGTTTTTAAGTAATTTCTGAATATGCCAGTTAAAAGAGAATTGTTTTTTCTACCTCTGTGCGAAATTTCATTCATGGACATCTTCATCTACCCCCCAGCTCCAAAGGATATATCCGAATTTGCGTAAAAAATTCCCTTAAAATACATTTTTAGCCACTCGGAACGTTTGTAAGTAATTTTTGAATAAGTCGTATAAAAGATAATTGTTTTTTCTACCTCTGTGCAAAATTTTATTCATGCACATCTTCATCTACCCCCCAGCTCCAAAGGATATATCCGAATTTGCGTAAAAAATTCCCTTAAAATCCATTTTTTGGCCACTCGGAACGTTTGTAAGTAATTTTTGAATAGGCCGTATAAAAGAAAATTGTTTTTTTTTACCTCTCTGCAAAATTTCATTTATGGACATCTTCATCTACCCCCCAGCTCCAAAGGATATATCCGAATTTACGTAAAAAATTCCCTTAAAATACATTTTTTGGCCATTTGGAAGGTTTGTAAGTAATTTTTGAATAAGCCAGATGAAAGAGAATTGTTTTTTCTACCTCTGTGCGAAATATCATTCATGGACATCTTCATCTACCCCCCAGCTCTAAAGGATATATCCGAATTTGCGTAAAAAATTCCCTTAAAATACATTTTTGACCACTCGGAACGTTTGTAAGTAATTTTTGAATATCCCGTATTAAAGAGAATTGTTTTTTTACCTCTGTGCAAAATTTCATTCATGGACATCTTCATCTACCCCCCAGCTCCGAAGGATATATCCGAATTTACGTAAAAAATTCCCTTAAAATACATTTTTTGGCCACTCGGAAGGTTTGTAAGTAATTTTTGAATATGCCAGATAAAAGAGAATTGTTTTTTCTACCTCTGTGCAAAATTTCATTTATGGACATCTTCATCTACCCCCCAGCTCCAAAGGATATATCCGAATTTACGTAAAAAATTCCCTTAAAATACATTTTTTGGCCACTCGGAACGTTTGTAAGTAATTTTTGAATATGCCAGATAAAAGATAATTGTTTTTTCTACCTCTGTGCAAAATTTTATTTATGGACATCTTCATCTACCCCCCAGCTCCAAAGGATATATCCGAATTTGCGTAAAAAATTCCCTTAAAATCCATATTTTGGCCACTCGGAACGTTTGTAAGTAATTTTTGAATATGCCAGATAGAAGAAAATTGTTTTTTCTACCTCTGTGCAAAATTTCATTTATGGACATCTTTATCTACCCCCCAGCTCCAAAGGATATATCCGATTTTACGTAAAAAATTCCCTTAAAATACATTTTTTGGCCACTCGGAACGTTTGTAAGTAATTTTTAAATATGCCAGATAAAAGAAAATTTTATTCATGGACATCTTCATCTACCCCCCAGCTCCAATGGATATATCCGAATTTACGTAAAAAATTCCCTTAAAATACATTTTTTGGCCACTCGGAACGTTTGTAAGTAATTTTTGAATATGCCAGATAAAAGATAATTGTTTTTTCTACCTCTGTGCAAAATTTTATTCATGTACATCTTCATCTACCCCCCAGCTCCAAAGGATATATCCGAATTTGCGTAAAAAATTCCCTTAAAATCCATATTTTGGCCACTCGGAACGTTTGTAAGTAATTTTTAAATATGCCAGATAAAAGAAAATTGTTTTTACTACCTCTGTGCAAAATTTCATTCTTGGACATCTTCATCTACCCCCCAGCTCCAATGGATATATCCGAATTTGCGTAAAAAATTCCCTTATAATACATTTTTTGGCCACTCGAAACGTTTGTAAGTAATTTTTGAATATGCCAGTTAAAAGAAAATTGTTTTTTCTACCTCTGTGCAAAATTTCATTAATGGACATGTTCATCTACCCCCAGCTCCAATGGATATATCCGATTTTGCGTAAAAATTCCCTTAAAATCCATATTTTGGCCACTCGGAACGTTTGTAAGTAATTTTTAAATATGCCAGATAAAAGAAAATTGTTTTTACTACCTCTGTGCAAAATTTCATTCTTGGACATCTTCATCTACCCCCCAGCTCCAATGGATATATCCGAATTTGCGTAAAAAATTCCCTTAAAATCCATTTTTTGGCCACTCGGAGAGTTTGTAAGTAATTTTTGAATGTGCCAGATAAAAGAAAATTGTTTTTTCTACCTCTGTGCAATATTTCATTCATGGACATCTTCATCTACCCCCCAGCTCCAATGGATATATCCGAATTTGCGTAAAAAATTCCCTTAAAATACATTTTTTGGCCACACGGAACGTTTGTAAGTAATTTTTGAATATGCCAGTTAAAAGAGAATTGTTTTTTCTACCTCTGTGCAAAATTTCATTCATGGACATTTTCATCTACCCCCCAGCTCCAAAGGATATATTCGAATTTGCGTAAAAAATTCCCTTAAAATACATTTTTTGGCCACTCGGAAGGTTTTTAAGTAATTTTTAAATATGCCAGTTAAAACAGAATTGTTTTTTCTACCTCTGTGCAAAATTTCATTCATGGACATCTTCATCTACCCCCCAGCTCCAAAGGATATATCCGAATTTGCGTAAAAAATTCCCTTAAAATACATTTTTGGCCACTCGGAACGTTTGTAAGTAATTTTTGAATAAGTCGTATAAAAGATAATTGTTTTTTCTACCTCTGTGCAAAATTTTATTCATGCACATCTTCATCTACCCCCCAGCTCCAAAGGATATATCCGAATTTGCGTAAAAAATTCCCTTAAAATCCATTTTTTGGCCACTCGGAACGTTTGTAAGTAATTTTTGAATAGGCCGTAAAAAAGAGAATTGTTTTTTTTACCTCTGTGCAAAATTCCATTTATGGACATCTTCATTTACCCCCCAGCTCCAAAGGATATATCCGAATTTACGTAAAAAATTTCCTTAAAATACATTTTTTGGCCACTCGGAACGTTTGTAGGTAATTTTTGAATATGCCAGATAAAAGAAAATTGTTTTTACTACCTCTGTGCTAAATATTATTCATGGACATCTTCATCTACCCCCCAGCTCTAAAGGATATATCCGAATTTGCGTAAAAAATTCCCTTAAAATACATTTTTGACCACTCGGAACGTTTGTAAGTAATTTTTGAATATCCCGTATTAAAGAGAATTGTTTTTTTACCTCTGTGCAAAATTTCATTCATGGACATCTTCATCTACCCCCCAGCTCCAAAGGATATATCCGAATTTACGTAAAAAATTCCCTTAAAATACATTTTTTGGCCACTCTGAAGGTTTGTAAGTAATTTTTGAATATGCCAGATGAAAGAGAATTGTTTTTTTTACCTCTGTGCAAAATTTCATTCATGGACATCTTCATCTACCCCCCAGCTCCAAAGGATATATCCGAATTTACGTAAAAAATTCCCTTAATATACATTTTTTGGCCACTCGGAACGTTTGTAAGTAATTTTTGAATATGCCAGATAAAAGATAATTGTATTTTCTACCTTTGTGCAAAATTTTATTTATGGACATCTTTATCTACCCCCCAGCTCCAAAGGATATATCCGAATTTGCGTAAAAAATTCCCTTAAAATCCATATTTTGGCCACTCGGAACGTTTGTAAGTAATTTTTGAATATGCCAGATAGAAGAAAATTGTTTTTTCTACCTCTGTGCAAAATTTCATTTATGGACATCTTTATCTACCCCCCAGCTCCAAAGGATATATCCGATTTTACGTAAAAAATTCCCTTAAAATACATTTTTTGGCCACTCGGAACGTTTGTAAGTAATTTTTAAATATGCCAGATAAAGGATAATTGTTTTTTCTACCTCTGTGCGAAATTTTATTCATGGACATCTTCATCTACCCTCCAGCTCCAAAGGATATATCCGAATTTACGTAAAACATTTCCTTAAAATACAATTTTTGGCCACTCGGAACGTTTGTAAGTAATTTTTGAATTAGCCAGATAAAAGATAATTGTTTTTTTTCCTCTGTGCAAAATTTTATTTATGGACATCTTCATCTACCCCCCAGCTCCAAAGGATATATCCGAATTTGCGTAAAAAATTCCCTTAAAATCCATATTTTGGCCACTCGGAACGTTTGTAAGTAATTTTTGAATATGCCAGATAAAAGAAAACTGTTTTTACTACCCCTGTGCAATATTTCATTCTGGGACATCTTCATCTACCCCCCAGCTCCAATGGATATATCCGAATTTGCGTAAAAAATTCCCTTATGGCCACTCGGAACGTTTGTAAGTAATTTTTGAATATGCCAGTTAAAAGAGAATTGTTTTTTCTACCTCTGTGCAAAATTTCATTCATGGACATCTTCATCTACCCCCCAGCTCCAATGGATATATCCGAATTTGCGTAAAAAATTTCCTTTAAATACATTTTTTGGCCATTCGGAACGTTTGTAAGTAATTTTTGAATAAGCCAGTTAAAAAAGAATTGTTTTTTCTACCTCTGTGCATAATTTTATTCATGGACATCTTTATCCACCCCCCAGCTCCAAAGGATATATCCGAATTTACGTAAAAAATTCCCTTAAAATACATTTCTTGGCCATTCGGATGGTTTGTAATTAATTTTTGAATATGCCAGTTAAAAGAGAATTGTTTTTTCTACCTCTGTGCGAAATTTCATTCATGGACATCTTCATCTACCCCCCAGCTCCAAAGGATATATTCAAATTTGCGTAAAAAATTCCCTTAAAATACATTTTTTGGCCATTCGGAACGTTTGTAAGTAATTTTTGAATATGCCAGATAAAAGAAAATTGTTTTTTCAACCTCTGTGCAAAATTTCATTCATGGACATCTACATCTACCCCCCAGCTCCAAAGGATATATCCGAATTTGCGTAAAAAATTCCCTTAAAATACATTTTTTGGCCACTCGGAACGTTTGTAAGTAATTTTTGAATATGCCATTTGAAAGATAATTGTTTTTTCTACCTTTGTGCAAAATTTTATTCATGTACATCTTCATCTACCCCCCAGCTCTAAAGGATATATCCGAATTTGCGTAAAAAATTCCCTTAAAATACATTTTTGACCACTCGGAACGTTTGTAAGTAATTTTTGAATATCCCGTATTAAAGAGAATTGTTTTTTTACCTCTGTGCAAAATTTCATTCATGGACATCTTCATCTACCCCCCAGCTCCGAAGGATATATCCGAATTTACGTAAAAAATTCCTTTAAAATACATTTTTTGGCCACTCGGAAGGTTTGTAAGTAATTTTTGAATATGCCAGATGAAAGAGAATTGTTTTTTCTACCTCTGTGCAAAATTTCATTTATGGACATCTTTATCTACCCCCCAGCTCCAAAGGATATATCCGAATTTACGTAAAAAATTCCCTTAAAATACATTTTTTGGCCACTCGGAACGTTTGTAAGTAATTTTTGAATATGCCAGATAAAAGATAATTGTTTTTTCTACCTCTGTGCAAAATTTTATTTATGGACATCTTCATCTACCCCCCAGCTCCAAAGGATATATCCGAATTTGCGTAAAAAATTCCCTTAAAATCCATATTTTGGCCACTCGGAACGTTTGTAAGTAATTTTTGAATATGCCAGATAGAAAAAAATTGTTTTTCTACCTCTGTGCAAAATTTCATTCATGGACATCTTTATCTACCCCCCAGCTCCAAAGGATATATCCGATTTTACGTAAAAAATTCCCTTAAAATACATTTTTTGGCCACTCGGAACGTTTGTAAGTAATTTTTAAATATGCCAGATAAAGGATAATTGTTTTTTCTACCTCTGTGCAAAATTTTATTCATGGACATCTTCATCTACCCTCCAGCTCCAAAGGATATATCCGAATTTACGTAAAAAATTCCCTTAAAATACAATTTTTGGCCACTCGGAACGTTTGTAAGTAATTTTTGAATTAGCCAGATAAAAGATAATTGTTTTTTTTCCTCTGTGCAAAATTTTATTCATGGACATCTTCATTTACCCCCCAGCTCCAAAGGATATATCCGAATTTGCGTAAAAAATTCCCTTAAAATCCATATTTTGGCCACTCGGAACGTTTGTAAGTAATTTTTGAATATGCCAGATAAAAGAAAACTGTTTTTACTACCTCTGTGCAATATTTCATTCTGGGACATCTTCATCTACCCCCCAGCTCCAATGGATATATCCGAATTTGCGTAAAAAATTCCCTTATGGCCACTCGGAACGTTTGTAAGTAATTTTTGAATATGCCAGTTAAAAGAGAATTGTTTTTTCTACCTCTGTGCAAAATTTCATTCATGGACATCTTCATCTACCCCCCAGCTCCGACCACCATAGGAGTATCGGCATCCTGACGAGGGAGAATGGCGACAAAGCCGCCAACCTCCAAGAGAGCGCTGAAATCCTTATGGAAACTCACTTCCCAGGTTCTGTCTTCCCGCGAACGACGAACCAGACGGAAGTACCAATAACACCCTCACAATACGACTGGCAACTTGCTAGCACCATAATTGATGAGGACAAGATAAGGTGGGCCATATCGGGCTTTTCCCCTTCAAAGCACCAGGACCTGACGGTATAAGACCAGCCCTACTACAGTGGGGATTGGATATTCTTATGCCGCACCTGGTCGGAATATTCAGAGCCTCATTAGCTCTGAGGTATGTTCCCGGTAAGTGGAGAGAAGTACGAGTGGTGTTTATACCTAAACCAGGAAGGATGGACTACACCTTACCAAAAGCATTCCGACCAATCAGCCTCACATCATTCTTTTTGAAAACAATGGAGAAGCTGTGCGAGCGGTATATAAGAGATGAAGTCTTAGTCCACAATCCACTTCATCCAAATCAGCATGCATATACTCCGGGAAGGTCTACCGATTCGGCCCTACACCAAGTGGTTGGCAGAATCGAGAGATCACTGGATAATAAAGAATCCACCCTGGGTATATTTATAGATATCGAAGGAGCGTTCGATAAAACGACTTTCCCAACAATCACCCATCAACTCAACTCCAGGAATATACCCCTGGTGGTAGGAGAATGGATACTCAAGATGCTCTCTAGTAGAGCAATAAGTATAAATGTAGAAGACATTACTGTGAGGGGACTGGTAATGAGGGGATGTCCGCAGGAGGGGTCTTATCACCCCTTCTTTGGAACATAGTCCTGGATACCCTGATTAGTCACCTCAACAGTAATGGTTTCTACACAATTGCATATGCAGATGACATAGTTATCTTGCAGACCGGCAAATTTGTGAACACACTGTGCGATAGAGCGCAGGATGGCCTCAAATTAATAGAAACATGGTGTAAGGAACACTCATTGTCGATCAATCCCAAGAAGACAGAGATGGTCCTTTTCACTAGAAAAAGAAGCTTATCGGGCTTGAAACCCCCCGAAATCTTCAAAGGCAAACTAAACTTCGCTGAAGAGGTGAAATACCTCGGCATTACCCTCGACAGGAAGTTAACATGGAACTCGCACATTCAGAACAGAGCAAAAAGAGCATATGTGGCCTATGAGCAGTGTCGGAGGACAGTGGGACGCACATGGGGTCTCTCGCCCCGTGTAGTCACCTGGATCTACACAGCAATGATAAGACCTATGCTAACGTACGGAGCTATTGCATGGGGACCTAAAACTCTACAAGCAACGGCTATCCAAAAACTGTATCAAATACAACGAATGGCTTGTCTGAACATCACAGGAGCCATGAGAACAACACCAACCGCGGCAATGGAATTGGTTACTGGTCTGACACCTCTCGACCTGCACGTCAAGGAGGTTGCGCTAATGGCCATGCTACGATTGCGCACGGCTGGTGTAAACCCCGAGGTAGGAATGGGTCAACTGAGGCTGGGCCTGTGGAGGGAGGCACTCACTGCGGTGCCTCTGCTACAGGCGGCCGGTGACGCAATTGAACCCAGGTTTGTATTTAATAAACCCTACAAAATACAAATAAAACAGAACACTGAGGCGGATGCTGCAAATGCAATACGCATATACACAGACGGCTCAAAAAACAAGAAAGGATCAGGGTGTGGAGTCTACTCCAGATCACTTAGCCTAAGGATTAAATGGGGAATGGGAAAAAATACCAGCGTGGTTCAAACAGAACTGGCTGGTATCTCAATCGCCGCAAAAGAGATAACCAGAAAAGAAATTTCTGGCAAAAACATAATAATCTGCACTGACAGTAGACAAGCCCTATTAACCTTGAATAGACAACGCTTTATCTCAGGGTTAGCACTAGAGTGCCACCAAGATTTAGCCAACGCCTCGGTAGATAATAATATCGTACTAAGGTGGGTAAAAGGGCACGACAGGAGCAAAGGCAACCGTATTGTTGACTCTCTGGCCAGGATGGCGGCTGGACTGAAAATTTTGGGACCAGGCGACACCCATGGTTTGACGACTTCGACAATTGCGGAACTAGCCAAACGTTACACCCGTACTCAATCTCTTAAGAGATGGGATGAAACCAAAGGATGCAGTTTTGCCAGGATTACCCTGGGTGACCCTGAGAAGCTGGATACGAATAAATATTTGGCGATGACCAGGAAGAACCTACGTTTAACAGTGGGATTTCTGACTGGACACTGTCAACTAAGGAAACACCTCCATATTATGGGGCTAGTGGACATACCTCTATGCAGGAGGTGTGAACAGGAAGATGAAACTGTCAGGCATGTCTTATGTGAATGTCCGGAGCTATCGTCGATAAGAGAGTGTGTGTTCGGTGAGTCTTGGCCTACACCTGCCGACATTAAGGAGATGTCCCCTGGTGACCTGTCTTCCTTCCTGGATAAGGCAGGATGGACAATGTCCTAGGAGGGCGGCTCCTAGGGAGGATGTACAATGGGCCATATTGTGGCCTAAGTGCTGTGGGTCTATACTCACCCTTCCTACTCTACAGATACAGATACAGATACCCCCCAGCTCCAATGGATATATCCGAATTTGCGTAAAAAATTTCCTTTAAATACATTTTTTGGCCATTCGGAACGTTTGTAAGTAATTTTTGAATATGCCAGTTGAAAGAAAATTGTTTTTTCTACCTCTGTGCATAATTTCATTCATGGACATCTTCATCCACCCCCCAGCTCCAAAGGATATATCCGAATTTGCGTAAAAAATTCCCTTAAAATACATTTCTTGGCCATTCGGAACGTTTGTAATTAATTTTTGAATATGCCAGTTAAAAGAGAATTGTTTTTTCTACCTCTGTGCAAAATTTCATTTATGGACATCTTCATCTACCCCCCAGCTCCATTGGATATATTCAAATTTGCGTAAAAAATTCCCTTAAAATACATTTTTTGGCCATTCGGAACGTTTGTAAGTAATTTTTGAATATGCCACTTAAAAAAGAATTGTTTTTTCTACCTCTGTGCAAAAATTTCATTCATGGACATCTACATCTACCCCCCAGCTCCAAAGGATATATCCGAATTTGCGTAAAAAATTCCCTTAAAATCCATTTTTTGGCCACTCGAAAGGTTTGTAAGTAATTTTTAAATATGCCAAATGAAAGAGAATTGTTTTTTCTACCTCTGTGCAAAATTTCATTTATGGACATTTTTATCTACCCCCCAGCTCCAAAGGATATATCCGAATTTGCGTAAAAAATTCCCTTAAAATACATTTTTTGGCCACTCGGAAGGTTTGTAAGTAATTTTTGAATATGCCAAATGAAAGAGAATTGTTTTTTCTACCTCTGTGCAAAATTTCATTTATGGACATTTTTATCTACCCCCCAGCTCCAAAGGATATATCCGAATTTGCGTAAAAAATTCCCTTAAAATACATTTTTTGGCCACTCGGAAGGTTTGTAAGTAATTTTTGAATATGCCAGATAAAAGAAAATTGTTTTTTCTACCTCTGTGCAATATTTTATTCATGGACATTTTCATCTATCCCCCAGCTCCAATGGATATATCCGAATTTGCGTAAAAAACTCCCTTAAAATACATTTTTTGGCCACTCGAAAGGTTTGTAAGTAATTTTTAAATATGCCAAATGAAAGAGAATTGTTTTTTCTACCTCTGTGCAAAATTTCATTTATGGACATTTTTATCTACCCCCCAGCTCCAAAGGATATATCCGAATTTGCGTAAAAAATTCCCTTAAAATACATTTTTTGGCCACTCGGAAGGTTTGTAAGTAATTTTTGAATATGCCAGTTAATAGAGAATTGTTTTTTCTACCTCTGTGCGAAATTTCATTCATGGACATCTTCATCTACCCCCCAGCTCCAAACGATATATCCGAATTTGCGTAAAAAATTCCCTTAAAATAAATTTTTGGCCACTCGGAACGTTTGTAAGTGATTTTTGAATATGCCGTATAAAAGATAATTGTTTTTTCTAACTCTGTGCAAAATTTCATTTATGGACATCTTCATCTACCCCCCAGCTCCAAAGGATATATCCGAATTTACGTAAAAAATTCCCTTAAAATACATTTTTTGGCCACTCGGAACGTTTGTAAGTAATTTTTAAATATGCCAGATAAAAGAAAATTTTATTCATGGACATCTTCATCTACCCCCCAGCTCCAATGGATATATCCGAATTTACGTAAAAAACTCCCTTAAAATACATTTTTTGGCCACTCGGAACGTTTGTAAGTAATTTTTGAATATGCCAGATAAAAGATAATTGTTTTTTCTACCTCTGTGCAAAATTTTATTTATGCACATCTTCATCTACCCCCCAGCTCCAAAGGATATATCCGAATTTGCGTAAAAAATTCCCTTAAAATCCATATTTTGGCCACTCGGAACGTTTGTAAGTAATTTTTAAATATGCCAGATAAAAGAAAATTGTTTTTACTACCTCTGTGCAAAATTTCATTCTTGGACATCTTCATCTACCCCCCAGCTCCAATGGATATATCCGAATTTGCGTAAAAAATTCCCTTATAATACATTTTTTGGCCACTCGGAACGTTTGTAAGTAATTTTTGAATATGCCAGTTAAAAGAGAATTGTTTTTTCTACCTCTGTGCAAAATTTCATTCATGGACATGTTCATCTACCCCCCAGCTCCAATGGATATATCCGAATTTGCGTAAAAAATTCCCTTAAAATCCATTTTTTGGCCACTCGGAGAGTTTGTAAGTAATTTTTGAATATGCCAGATAAAAGAAAATTGTTTTTTCTACCTCTGTGCAATATTTCATTCATGGACATCTTCATCTACCCCCCAGCTCCAATGGATATATCCGAATTTGCGTAAAAAATTCCCTTAAAATACATTTTTTGGCCACTCGGAACGTTTGTAAGTAATTTTTAAATATGCCAGTTAAAAGAGAAATGTTTTTTCTACCTCTGTGCAAAATTTCATTCATGGACATTTTCATCTACCCCCCAGCTCCAAAGGATATATTCGAATTTGCGTAAAAAATTCCCTTATAATACATTTTTTGGCCACTCGGAAGGTTTTTAAGTAATTTTTAAAAATGCCAGTTAAAACAGAATTGTTTTTTCTACCTCTGTGCAAAATTTCATTCATGGACATCTTCATCTACCCCCCAGCTCCAAAGGATATATCCGAATTTGCGTAAAAAATTCCCTTAAAATACATTTTTGGCCACTCGGAACGTTTGTAAGTAATTTTTGAATAAGTCGTATAAAAGATAATTGTTTTTTCTACCTCTGTGCAAAATTTTATTCATGCACATCTTCATCTACCCCCCAGCTCCAAAGGATATATCCGAATTTGCGTAAAAAATTCCCTTAAAATACATTTTTTGGCCACTCGGAACGTTTGTAAGTAATTTTTGAATATGCCATTTGAAAGATAATTGTTTTTTCTACCTCTGTGCAAAATTTTATTTATGGACATCTTCATCTACCCCCCAGCTCCAAAAGATATATCCGAATTTGTGTAAAAAATTCCCTTAAAATCCATTTTTTGGCCACTCGGAGAGTTTGTAAGTAATTTTTGAATATGCCAGATAAAAGAAAATTGTTTTTTCTACCTCTGTGCAATATTTTATTCATGGACATTTTCATCTATCTCCCAGCTCCAATGGATATATCCGAATTTGCGTAAAAAACTCCCTTAAAATACATTTTTTGGCCACTCGGATGGTTTGTAAGTAATTTTTAAATATGCCAAATGAAAGAGAATTGTTTTTTCTACCTCTGTGCAAAATTTCATTTATGGACATTTTTATCTACCCCCCAGCTCCAAAGGATATATCCGAATTTGCGTAAAAAATTCCCTTAAAATACATTTTTTGGCCACTCGGAAGGTTTGTAAGTAATTTTTGAATATGCCAGTTAATAGAGAATTGTTTTTTCTACCTCTGTGCGAAATTTCATTCATGGACATCTTCATCTACCCCCCAGCTCCAAACGATATATCCGAATTTGCGTAAAAAATTCCCTTAAAATACATTTTTTGGCCACTCGGAACGTTTGTAAGTAATTTTAAAATATGCCAGATAAAAGAAAATTTTATTCATGGACATCTTCATCTACCCCCCAGCTCCAATGGATATATCCGAATTTACGTAAAAAACTCCCTTAAAATACATTTTTTGGCCACTCGGAACGTTTGTAAGTAATTTTTGAATATGCCAGATAAAAGATAATTGTTTTTTCTACCTCTGTGCAAAATTTTATTTATGCACATCTTCATCTACCCCCCAGCTCCAAAGGATATATCCGAATTTGCGTAAAAATTCCCTTAAAATCCATATTTTGGCCACTCGGAACGTTTGTAAGTAATTTTTAAATATGCCAGATAAAAGAAAATTTTTTTACTACCTCTGTGCAAAATTTCATTCTTGGACATCTTCATCTACCCCCCAGCTCCAATGGATATATCCGAATTTGCGTAAAAAATTCCCTTATAACACATTTTTTGGCCACTCGGAACGTTTGTAAGTAATTTTTGAATATGCCAGTTAAAAGAGAATTGTTTTTCTACCTCTGTGCAAAATTTCATTCATGGACATGTTCATCTACCCCCCAGCTCCAATGGATATATCCGAATTTGCGTAAAAAATTCCCTTAAAATCCATATTTTGGCCACTCGGAACGTTTGTAAGTAATTTTTAAATATGCCAGATAAAAGAAAATTGTTTTTACTACCTCTGTGCAAAATTTCATTCTTGGACATCTTCATCTACCCCCCAGCTCCAATGGATATATCCGAATTTGCGTAAAAAATTCCCTTAAAATCCATTTTTTGGCCACTCGGAGAGTTTGTAAGTAATTTTTGAATATGCCAGATAAAAGAAAATTGTTTTTTCTACCTCTGTGCAATATTTCATTCATGGACATCTTCATCTACCCCCCAGCTCCAATGGATATATCCGAATTTGCGTAAAAAATTCCCTTAAAATACATTTTTTGGCCACTCGGAACGTTTGTAAGTGATTTTTGAATATGCCGTATAAAAGATAATTGTTTTTTCTAACTCTGTGCAAAATTTCATTTATGGACATCTTCATCTACCCCCCAGCTCCAAAGGATATATCCGAATTTACGTAAAAAATTCCCTTAAAATACATTTTTTGGCCACTCGGAACGTTTGTAAGTAATTTTAAAATATGCCAGATAAAAGAAAATTTTATTCATGGACATCTTCATCTACCCCCCAGCTCCAATGGATATATCCGAATTTACGTAAAAAACTCCCTTAAAATACATTTTTTGGCCACTCGGAACGTTTGTAAGTAATTTTTGAATATGCCAGATAAAAGATAATTGTTTTTTCTACCTCTGTGCAAAATTTTATTTATGCACATCTTCATCTACCCCCCAGCTCCAAAGGATATATCCGAATTTGCGTAAAAAATTCCCTTAAAATCCATATTTTGGCCACTCGGAACGTTTGTAAGTAATTTTTAAATATGCCAGATAAAAGAAAATTTTTTTTACTACCTCTGTGCAAAATTTCATTCTTGGACATCTTCATCTACCCCCCAGCTCCAATGGATATATCCGAATTTGCGTAAAAAATTCCCTTATAATACATTTTTTGGCCACTCGGAACGTTTGTAAGTAATTTTTGAATATGCCAGTTAAAAGAGAATTGTTTTTTCTACCTCTGTGCAAAATTTCATTCATGGACATGTTCATCTACCCCCCAGCTCCAATGGATATATCCGAATTTGCGTAAAAAATTCCCTTAAAATCCATATTTTGGCCACTCGGAACGTTTGTAAGTAATTTTTAAATATGCCAGATAAAAGAAAATTGTTTTTACTACCTCTGTGCAAAATTTCATTCTTGGACATCTTCATCTACCCCCCAGCTCCAATGGATATATCCGAATTTGCGTAAAAAATTCCCTTAAAATCCATTTTTTGGCCACTCGGAGAGTTTGTAAGTAATTTTTGAATATGCCAGATAAAAGAAAATTGTTTTTTCTACCTCTGTGCAATATTTCATTCATGGTCATCTTCATCTACCCCCCAGCTCCAATGGATATATCCGAATTTGCGTAAAAAATTCCCTTAAAATACATTTTTTGGCCACTCGGAACGTTTGTAAGTAATTTTTAAATATGCCAGTTAAAAGAGAATTGTTTTCTACCTCTGTGCAAAATTTCATTCATGGACATTTTCATCTACCCCCCAGCTCCAAAGGATATATTCGAATTTGCGTAAAAAATTCCCTTATAATACATTTTTTGGCCACTCGGAAGGTTTTTAAGTAATTTTTAAATATGCCAGTTAAAACAGAATTGTTTTTTCTACCTTTGTGCAAAATTTCATTCATGGACATCTTCATCTACCCCCCAGCTCCAAAGGATATATCCGAATTTGCGTAAAAAATTCCCTTAAAATACATTTTTGGCCACTCGGAACGTTTGTAAGTAATTTTTGAATAAGTCGTATAAAAGATAATTGTTTTTTCTACCTCTGTGCAAAATTTTATTCATGCACATCTTCATCTACCCCCCAGCTCCAAAGGATATATCCGAATTTGCGTAAAAAATTCCCTTAAAATCCATTTTTTGGCCATTTGGAAGGTTTGTAAGTAATTTTTGAATAAGCCAGATGAAAGAGAATTGTTTTTTCTACCTCTGTGCGAAATATCATTCATGGACATCTTCATCTACCCCCCAGCTCTAAAGGATATATCCGAATTTGCGTAAAAAATTCCCTTAAAATACATTTTTGACCACTCGGAACGTTTGTAAGTAATTTTTGAATATCCTGTATTAAAGAAAATTGTTTTTTTACCTCTGTGCAAAATTTCATTCATGGACATCTTCATCTACCCCCCAGCTCCGAAGGATATATCCGAATTTACGTAAAAAATTCCCTTAAAATACATTTTTGGGCCACTCGGAACGTTTGTAAGTAATTTTTGAATATGCCAGATAAAAGATAATTGTTTTTTCTACCTCTGTGCAAAATTTTATTTATGGACATCTTCATCTACCCCCCAGCTCCAAAGGATATATCCGAATTTGCGTAAAAAATTCCCTTAAAATCCATATTTTGGCCACTCGGAACGTTTGTAAGTAATTTTTGGAAATGCCAGATAGAAGAAAATTGTTTTTTCTACCTCTGTGCAAAATTTCATTTATGGACATCTTTATCTACCCCCCAGCTCCAATGGATATATCCGAATTTGCGTAAAAAATTCCCTTAAAATCCATTTTTTGGCCACTCGGAGAGTTTGTAAGTAATTTTTGAATATGCCAGATAAAAGAAAATTGTTTTTTCTACCTCTGTGCAATATTTCATTCATGGACATCTTCATCTACCCCCCAGCTCCAATGGATATATCCGAATTTGCGTAAAAAATTCCCTTAAAATACATTTTTTGGCCACTCGGAACGTTTGTAAGTGATTTTTGAATATGCCGTATAAAAGATAATTGTTTTTTCTAACTCTGTGCAAAATTTCATTTATGGACATCTTCATCTACCCCCCAGCTCCAAAGGATATATCCGAATTTACGTAAAAAATTCCCTTAAAATACATTTTTTGGCCACTCGGAACGTTTGTAAGTAATTTTAAAATATGCCAGATAAAAGAAAATTTTATTCATGGACATCTTCATCTACCCCCCAGCTCCAATGGATATATCCGAATTTACGTAAAAAACTCCCTTAAAATACATTTTTTGGCCACTCGGAACGTTTGTAAGTAATTTTTGAATATGCCAGATAAAAGATAATTGTTTTTCTACCTCTGTGCAAAATTTTATTTATGCACATCTTCATCTACCCCCCAGCTCCAAAGGATATATCCGAATTTGCGTAAAAAATTCCCTTAAAATCCATATTTTGGCCACTCGGAACGTTTGTAAGTAATTTTTAAATATGCCAGATAAAAGAAAATTTTTTTTACTACCTCTGTGCAAAATTTCATTCTTGGACATCTTCATCTACCCCCCAGCTCCAATGGATATATCCGAATTTGCGTAAAAAATTCCCTTATAATACATTTTTTGGCCACTCGGAACGTTTGTAAGTAATTTTTGAATATGCCAGTTAAAAGAGAATTGTTTTTTCTACCTCTGTGCAAAATTTCATTCATGGACATGTTCATCTACCCCCCAGCTCCAATGGATATATCCGAATTTGCGTAAAAAATTCCCTTAAAATCCATATTTTGGCCACTCGGAACGTTTGTAAGTAATTTTTAAATATGCCAGATAAAAGAAAATTGTTTTTACTACCTCTGTGCAAAATTTCATTCTTGGACATTTTCATCTACCCCCCAGCTCCAATGGATATATCCGAATTTGCGTAAAAAATTCCCTTAAAATCCATTTTTTGGCCACTCGGAGAGTTTGTAAGTAATTTTTGAATATGCCAGATAAAAGAAAATTGTTTTTTCTACCTCTGTGCAATATTTCATTCATGGACATCTTCATCTACCCCCCAGCTCCAATGGATATATCCGAATTTGCGTAAAAAATTCCCTTAAAATACATTTTTTGGCCACTCGGAACGTTTGTAAGTAATTTTTAAATATGCCAGTTAAAAGAGAATTGTTTTTTCTACCTCTGTGCAAAATTTCATTCATGGACATTTTCATCTACCCCCCAGCTCCAAAGGATATATTCGAATTTGCGTAAAAAATTCCCTTATAATACATTTTTTGGCCACTCGGAAGGTTTTTAAGTAATTTTTAAATATGCCAGTTAAAACAGAATTGTTTTTTCTACCTCTGTGCAAAATTTCATTCATGGACATCTTCATCTACCCCCCAGCTCCAAAGGATATATCCGAATTTGCGTAAAAAATTCCCTTAAAATACATTTTTGGCCACTCGGAACGTTTGTAAGTAATTTTTGAATAAGTCGTATAAAAGATAATTGTTTTTTCTACCTCTGTGCAAAATTTTATTCATGCACATCTTCATCTACCCCCCAGCTCCAAAGGATATATCCGAATTTGCGTAAAAAATTCCCTTAAAATCCATTTTTTGGCCACTCGGAACGTTTGTAAGTAATTTTTGAATAGGCCGTATAAAAGAAAATTGTTTTTTTTTACCTCTCTGCAAAATTTCATTTATGGACATCTTCATCTACCCCCCAGCTCCAAAGGATATATCCGAATTTACGTAAAAAATTCCCTTAAAATACATTTTTTGGCCATTTGGAAGGTTTGTAAGTAATTTTTGAATAAGCCAGATGAAAGAGAATTGTTTTTTCTACCTCTGTGCGAAATATCATTCATGGACATCTTCATCTACCCCCCAGCTCTAAAGGATATATCCGAATTTGCGTAAAAAATTCCCTTAAAATCCATATTTTGGCCACTCGGAACGTTTGTAAGTAATTTTTAAATATGCCAGATAAAAGAAAATTGTTTTTACTACCTCTGTGCAAAATTTTATTTATGGACATCTTCATCTACCCCCCAGCTCCAAAGGATATATCCGAATTTGCGTAAAAAATTCCCTTAAAATCCATATTTTGGCCACTCGGAACGTTTGTAAGTAATTTTTGAATATGCCAGATAGAAGAAAATTGTTTTTTCTACCTCTGTGCAAAATTTCATTTATGGACATCTTTATCTACCCCCCAGCTCCAAAGGATATATCCGATTTTACGTAAAAAATTCCCTTAAAATACATTTTTTGGCCACTCGGAACGTTTGTAAGTAATTTTTAAATATGCCAGATAAAGGATAATTGTTTGTTCTACCTCTGTGCGAAATTTTATTCATGGACATCTTCATCTACCCTCCAGCTCCAAAGGATATATCCGAATTTACGTAAAACATTTCCTTAAAATACAATTTTTGGCCACTCGGAACGTTTGTAAGTAATTTTTGAATTAGCCAGATAAAAGATAATTGTTTTTTTTCCTCTGTGCAAAATTTTATTTATGGACATCTTCATCTACCCCCCAGCTCCAAAGGATATATCCGAATTTGCGTAAAAAATTCCCTTAAAATCCATATTTTGGCCACTCGTAACGTTTGTAAGTAATTTTTGAATATGCCAGATAAAAGAAAACTGTTTTTACTACCTTTGTGCAATATTTCATTCTGGGACATCTTCATCTACCCACCAGCTCCAATGGATATATCCGAATTTGCGTAAAAAATTCCCTTATGGCCACTCGGAACGTTTGTAAGTAATTTTTAAATATGCCAGTTGAAAGAGAATTGTTTTTTCTACCTCTGTGCAAAATTTCATTAGTGGACATCTTCATCTACCCCCCAGCTCCAATGGATATATCCGAATTTGCGTAAAAAATTTCCTTTAAATACATTTTTTGGCCATTCGGAACGTTTGTAAGTAATTTTTGAATATGTCAGTTGAAAGAGAATTGTTTTTTCTACCTCTGTGCATAATTTCATTCATGGACATCTTCATCCACCCCCCAGCTCCAAAGGATATATCCGAATTTGCGTAAAAAATTCCCTTAAAATACATTTCTTGGCCATTCGGAACGTTTGTAATTAATTTTTGAATATGCCTGTTAAAAGAGAATTGTTTTTTCTACCTCTGTGCAAAATTTCATTTATGGACATCTTCATCTACCCCCCAGCTCCATTGGATATATTCAAATTTGCGAAAAAATTCCCTTAAAATACATTTTTTGGCCATTCGGAACGTTTGTAAGTAATTTTTGAATATGCCAGATAAAAGAAAATTGTTTTTTCAACCTCTGTGCAAAATTTCATTCATGGACATCTACATCTACCCCCCAGCTCCAAAGGATATATCCGAATTTGCGTAAAAAATTCCCTTAAAATACATTTTTTGGCCACTCGGAACGTTTGTAAGTAATTTTTGAATATGCCATTTGAAAGATAATTGTTTTTTCTACCTCTGTGCAAAATTTTATTCATGTACATCTTCATCTACCCCCCAGCTCTAAAGGATATATCCGAATTTGCGTAAAAAATTCCCTTAAAATACATTTTTGACCACTCGGAACGTTTGTAAGTAATTTTTGAATATCCCGTATTAAAGAGAATTGTTTTTTTACCTCTGTGCAAAATTTCATTCATGGACATCTTCATCTACCCCCCAGCTCCGAAGGATATATCCGAATTTACGTAAAAAATTCCCTTAAAATACATTTTTTGGCCACTCGGAAGGTTTGTAAGTAATTTTTGAATATGCCAGATGAAAGAGAATTGTTTTTTCTACCTCTGTGCAAAATTTCATTTATGGACATCTTTATCTACCCCCCAGCTCCAAAGGATATATCCGAATTTACGTAAAAAATTCCCTTAAAATACATTTTTTGGCCACTCGGAACGTTTGTAAGTAATTTTTGAATATGCCAGATAAAAGATAATTGTTTTTTCTACCTCTGTGCAAAATTTTATTTATGGACATCTTCATCTACCCCCCAGCTCCAAAGGATATATCCGAATTTGCGTAAAAAATTCCCTTAAAATCCATATTTTGGCCACTCGGAACGTTTGTAAGTAATTTTTGAATATGCCAGATAGAAGAAAATTGTTTTTTCTACCTCTGTGCAAAATTTCATTCATGGACATCTTTATCTACCCCCCAGCTCCAAAGGATATATCCGATTTTACGTAAAAAATTCCCTTAAAATACATTTTTTGGCCACTCGGAACGTTTGTAAGTAATTTTTAAATATGCCAGATAAAGGATAATTGTTTTTTCTACCTCTGTGCAAAATTTTATTCATGGACATCTTCATCTACCCTCCAGCTCCAAAGGATATATCCGAATTTACGTAAAAAATTTCCTTAAAATACAATTTTTGGCCACTCGGAACGTTTGTAAGTAATTTTTGAATTAGCCAGATAAAAGATAATTGTTTTTTTTCCTCTGTGCAAAATTTTATTCATGGACATCTTCATCTACCCCCCAGCTCCAAAGGATATATCCGAATTTGCGTAAAAAATTCCCTTAAAATCCATATTTTGGCCACTCGGAACGTTTGTAAGTAATTTTTGAATATGCCAGATAAAAGAAAACTGTTTTTACTACCTCTGTGCAATATTTCATTCTGGGACATCTTCATCTACCCCCCAGCTCCAATGGATATATCCGAATTTGCGTAAAAAATTTCCTTTAAATACATTTTTTTGCCATTTGGAACGTTTGTAAGTAATTTTTGAATATGCCATTTGAAAGATAATTGTTTTTTCTACCTCTGAGCAAAATTTTATTTATGGACATCTTCATCTACCCCCCAGCTCCAATGGATATATCCGAATTTGCGTAAAAAATTTCCTTTAAATACATTTTTTTGCCATTCGGAACGTTTGTAAGTAATTTTTGAATATGTCAGTTGAAAGAGAATTGTTTTTTCTACCTCTGTGCATAATTTCATTCATGGACATCTTCATCCACCCCCCAGCTCCAAAGGATATATCCGAATTTGCGTAAAAAATTCCCCTAAAACACATTTCTTGGCCATTCGGAACGTTTGTAATTAATTTTTGAATATGCCAGATAAAAGAAAATTGTTTTTTCAACCTCTGTGCAAAATTTCATTCATGGACATATACATCTACCCCCCAGCTCCAAAGGATATATCCGAATTTGCGTAAAAAATTCCCTTAAAATACATTTTTTGGCCACTCGGAACGTTTGTAAGTAATTTTTGAATATGCCATTTGAAAGATAATTGTTTTTTCTACCTCTGTGCAAAATTTTATTTATGGACATCTTCATCTACCCCCCAGCTCCAAAGGATATATCCGAATTTGTGTAAAAAATTCCCTTAAAATCCATTTTTTGGCCACTCGGAGAGTTTGTAAGTAATTTTTGAATATGCCAGATAAAAGAAAATTGTTTTTTCTACCTCTGTGCAATATTTCATTCATGGACATTTTCATCTACCCCCCAGCTCCAAAGGATATATCCGAATTTGCGTAAAAAATTCCCTTAAAATACATTTTTTGGCCACTCGGAACGTTTGTAAGTAATTTTTGAATATGCCATTTGAAAGATAATTGTTTTTTCTACCTCTGTGCAATATTTCATTTATGGACATTTTCATCTACCCCCCAGCTCCAAAGGATATATCCGAATTTGCGTAAAAAATTCCCTTAAAATACATTTTTTGGCCACTCGGAACGTTTGTAAGTAATTTTTGAATATGCCATTTGAAAGAGAATTATTTTTTCTACCTCTGTGCAAAATTTCATTTATGGACATCTTCATCTACCCCCCAGCTCCATTGGATATATTCAAATTTGCGTAAAAAATTCCTTTAAAATACATTTTTTGGCCATTCGGAACGTTTGTAAGTAATTTTTGAATATGCCAGATAAAAGAAAATTGTTTTTTCAACCTCTGTGCAAAATTTCATTCATGGACATCTACATCTACCCCCCAGCTCCAAAGGATATATCCGAATTTGCGTAAAAAATTCCCTTAAAATACATTTTTTGGCCACTCGGAACGTTTGTAAGTAATTTTTGAATATGCCATTTGAAAGATAATTGTTTTTTCTACCTCTGTGCAAAATTTTATTTATGGACATCTTCATCTACCCCCCAGCTCCAAAGGATATATCCGAATTTGTGTAAAAAATTCCCTTAAAATCCATTTTTTGGCCACTCGGAGAGTTTGTAAAGAATTTTTGAATATGCCAGATAAAAGAAAATTGTTTTTTCTACCTCTGTGCAATATTTCATTCATGGACATTTTCATCTACCCCCCAGCTCCAAAGGATATATCCGAATTTGCGTAAAAAATTCCCTTAAAATACATTTTTTGGCCACTCGGAAGGTTTGTAAGTAATTTTTGAATATGCCAGATAAAAGATAATTGTTTTTTTTCTACCTCTGTGCAAAATTTTATTCATGGACATCTTTATCTACCCCCCAGCTCCAATGGATATATCCGAATTTACGTAAAAAATTCCCTTAAAATACATTTTTTGGCCACTCGGAACGTTTGTAAGTAATTTTTGAATATGCCAGATAAAAGATAATTGTTTTTTCTACCTCTTTGCAAAATTTTATTCATGCACATCTTCATCTACCCCCCAGCTCCAAAGGATATATCCGAATTTACGTAAAAAATTCCCTTAAAATACATTTTTTGGCCACTCGGAACGTTTGTAAGTAATTTTTAAATATGCCAGATAAAAGATAATTGTTTTTTTTCTACCTCTGTGCAAAATTTTATTCATGGACATCTTTATCTACCCCCCAGCTCCAATGGATATATCCGAATTTGCGTAAAAAATTCCCTTAAAATACATTTTTTGGCCACTCGGAACGTTTGTAAGTAATTTTTGAATATACCAGATAAAAGAAAATTGTTTTTTCTACCTCTTTGCAAAATGTCATTCTTGGACATCTTCATCTACCCCCCAGCTCCAAAGGATATATCCGAATTTGCGTAAAAAATTCCCTTAAAATACATTTTTTGGCCACTCGGAACATTTGTAAGTAATTTTTAAAAATGCCAGTTAAAAGAGAATTTTTTTTTCTACTTCTGTGCAAAATTTCATTCATGAACATCTTCATCCACCCCCCAGCTCCAAAGGATATATCCGAATTTGCGTAAAAAATTCCCTTAAAATCCATTTTTTAGCCACTCGGAACGTTTGTAAGTAATTTTTGAATATGCCAGATAAAAGAAAATTGTTTTTTTTACCTCTGTGCAAAATTTCATTATTGGACATCTTCATCTACCCCCCAGCTCCAATGGATATATCCGAATTTGCGTAAAAAATTCCCTTAAAATACATTTTTTGGCCACTCAAAACGTTTGTAAGTAATTTTTAAATATGCCAGTTAAAAGATACATTTTTTGGCCACTCGGAAGGTTTGTAAGTAATTTTTGAATAAGCCAGATGAAAGAGAATTGTTTTTTCTACCTCTGTGCGAAATTTCATTCATGGACATCTTCATCTACCCCCCAGCTCCAAAGGATATATCCGAATTTGCGTAAAAAATTCCCTTAAAATACATTTTTAGCCACTCGGAACGTTTGTAAGTAATTTTTGAATATCCCGTATTAAAGAGAATTGTTTTTTTACCTCTGTGCAAAATTTCATTCATGGACATCTTCATCTACCCCCCAGATCCAAAGGATATATCCGAATTTGCGTAAAAAATTCCCTTAAAATACATTTTTTGGCCACTCAGAACGATTAAAAGTAATTTTTGAATATGCCAGAT
This sequence comes from Ophraella communa, assembly GCA_035357415.1. NCBI lineage: Eukaryota > Metazoa > Arthropoda > Insecta > Coleoptera > Chrysomelidae > Ophraella > Ophraella communa. The sequence continues at coordinate 28,448,656 of CM068986.1, forward strand.
AAAAGAAAATTGTTTTTTCTACCTCTGTGCAAAATTTCATTCATGGACATCTTCATCTACCCCCCAGCTCCAAAGGATATATCCGAATTTGCGTAAAAAATTCCCTTAAAATACATTTTTTGGCCACTCAGAACGATTAAAAGTAATTTTTGAATATGCCAGATAAAAGAAAATTGTTTTTTCTACCTCTGTGCAAAATTTCATTCATGGACATCTTCATCTACCCCCCAGCTCCAAAGGATATATCCGAATTTGAGTAAAAAATTCCCTTAAAATCCGATTTTTGGCCACTCGGAACGTTTGTAAGTAATTTCTGAATATGCCAGATAAAAGAAAATTGTTTTTTCTACCTCTGTGCAAAATTTCATTCATGGACATCTTTATCCACCCCCCAGCTCCAAAGGATATATCCGAATTTGCGTAAAAAATTCCCTTAAAATACATTTTTTGGCCACTCGGAACGTTTGTAAGTAATTTTTAAATATACCAGTTAAAAGAGAATTGTTTTTTTACCTCTGTGCAAAATTTCATTCATGGACATCTTCATCTACCCCCCAGCTCCAAAAGATATATCCGAATTTGCGTAAAAAATTCCCTTAAAATCCATTTTTTGGCTACTCGGAACGTTTGTAAGTAATTTTTGAATATGCCGTGTAAAAGAAAATTGTTTTTTTTACCTCTGTGCAAAATTTTATTCTTGGACATCTTCATCTACCCCCCAGCTCCAAAGGATATATCCGAATTTACGTAAAAAATTCCCTTAAAATACATTTTTTGGCCACTCGGAAGGTTTGTAAGTAATTTTTGAATATGCCAGATGAAAGAGAATTGTTTTTTGTACTTTTGTCCAAAATTTCATTCATGGACATCTTCATCTACCCCCCAGCTCCAAAGGATATATCCGAATTTGCGTAAAAAATTCCCTTAAAATCCATTTTTTGGCCACTCGGAACGTTTGTAAGTAATTTTTGAATAGGCCGTAAAAAAGAGAATTGTTTTTTTACCTCTGTGCAAAATTCCATTTATGGACATCTTCATTTACCCCCTAGCTCCAAAGGATATATCCGAATTTGCGTAAAAAATTCCCTTAAAATACATTTTTTGGCCACTCGTAAGGTTTGTAAGTAATTTTTGAATAAGCCAGATGAAAGAGAATTGTTTTTTCTACCTCTGTGCGAAATTTCATTTATGGACATCTTCATCTACCCCCTAGCTCTAAAGGATATATCCGAATTTGCGTAAAAAATTCCCTTAAAATACATTTTTGGCCACTCGGAACGTTTGTAAGTAATTTTTGAATATTCCGTATTAAAGAGAATTGTTTTTTTACCTCTGTGCAAAATTTCATTCATGGACATCTTCATCTACCCCCCAGCTCCGAAGGATATATCCGAATTTACGTAAAAAATTCCCTTAAAATACATTTTTTGGCCACTCGGAAGGTTTTTAAGTAATTTTTAAATACGCCAGATGAAAGAGAATTGTTTTTTCTACCTCTGTGCAAAATTTCATTCATGGACATCTTCATCTACCCCCCAGCTCCAAAGGATATATCCGAATTTACGTAAAAAATTCCCTTAAAATACATTTTTTGGCCACTCGGAACGTTTGTAAGTAATTTTTGAATATGCCAGATAAAAGATAATTGTTTTTTCTACCTCTGTGCAAAATTTTATTCATGGACATCTTCATCTACCCCCCAGCTCCAAAGGATATATCCGAATTTGCGTAAAAAATTCCCTTAAAATCCATATTTTGGCCACTCGGAACGTTTGTAAGTAATTTTTGAATATGCCAGATAGAAGAAAATTGTTTTTTCTACCTCTGTGCAAAATTTCATTTATGGACATCTTTATCTACCCCCAGCTCCAAAGGATATATCCGATTTTACGTAAAAAATTCCCCTTAAAATACATTTTTTGGCCACTCGGAACGTTTGTAAGTAATTTTTAAATATGCCAGATAAAGGATAATTGTTTTTTTTACCTCTGTGCAAAATTTTATTCATGGACATCTTCATCTACCCTCCAGCTCCAAAGGATATATCCGAATTTACGTAAAAAATTCCCTTAAAATACAATTTTTGGCCACTCGGAACGTTTGTAAGTAATTTTTGAATTAGCCAGATAAAAGATAATTGTTTTTTTTCCTCTGTGCAAAATTTTATTCATGGACATCTTCATCTACCCCCCAGCTCCAAAGGATATATCCGAATTTGCGTAAAAAATTTCCTTAAAATCTATATTTTGGCCACTCGGAACGTTTGTAAGTAATTTTTGAATATGCCAGATAAAAGAAAACTGTTTTTACTACCTCTGTGCAATATTTCATTCTGGGACATCTTCATCTACCCCCCAGCTCCAATGGATATATCCGAATTTGCGTAAAAAATTCCCTTAAAATCCATATTTTGGCCACTCGGAACGTTTGTAAGTAATTTTTGAATATGCCAGATAAAAAAAAACTGTTTTTACTACCTCTGTGCAAAATTTCATTCATGGACATCTTCATCTACCCCCCAGCTCCAATGGATATATCCGAATTTGCGTAAAAAATTTCCTTTAAATACATTTTTTGGCCATTCGGAACGTTTGTAAGTAATTTTTGAATATGCCAGTTAAAAGAGAATTGTTTTTTCTACCTCTGTGCATAATTTCATTCATGGACATCTTTATCCACCCCCCAGCTCCAAAGGATATATCCGAATTTACGTAAAAAATTCCCTTAAAATACATTTCTTGGCCATTCGGAACGTTTGTAATTAATTTTTGAATATGCCAGTTAAAAAAGAATTGTTTTTTCTACCTCTGTGCAAAATTTCATTTATGGACATCTTCATCTACCCCCCAGCTCCATTGGATATATTCAAATTTGCGTAAAAAATTCCCTTAAAATACATTTTTTGGCCATTCGGAACGTTTGTAAGTAATTTTTGAATATGCCACTTAAAAAAGAATTGTTTTTTCTACCTCTGTGCAAAAATTTCATTCATGGACATCTACATCTACCCCCCAGCTCCAAAGGATATATCCGAATTTGCGTAAAAAATTCCCTTAAAATACATTTTTTGGCCACTCGGAACGTTTGTAAGTAATTTTTGAATATGCCATTTGAAAGATAATTGTTTTCTCTACCTCTGTGCAAAATTTTATTTATGGACATCTTCATCTACCCCCCAGCTCCAAAAGATATATCCGAATTTGTGTAAAAAATTCCCTTAAAATCCATTTTTTGGCCACTCGGATGGTTTGTAAGTAATTTTTGAATATGCCAGTTAATAGAGAATTGTTTTTTCTACCTCTGTGCGAAATTTCATTCATGGACATCTTCATCTACCCCCCAGCTCCAAACGATATATCCGAATTTGCGTAAAAAATTCCCTTAAAATACATTTTTGGCCACTCGGAACGTTTGTAAGTGATTTTTGAATATGCCGTATAAAAGATAATTGTTTTTTCTACCTCTGTGCAAAATTTTATTCATGGACATCTTCATCTACCCCCCAGCTCCAAAGGATATATCCGAATTTGCGTAAAAAACTCCCTTAAAATCCATATTTTGGCCACTCGGAACGGTTGTAAGTAATTTTAAAATATGCCAGATGAAAGAAAATTGTTTTTTCTACCTCTGTGCAAAATTTCATTTATGGACATCTTCATCTACCCCCCAGCTCCAAAGGATATATCCGAATTTACGTAAAAAATTCCCTTAAAATACATTTTTTGGCCACTCGGAACGTTTGTAAGTAATTTTTAAATATGCCAGATGAAAGAAAATTTTATTCATGGACATCTTCATCTACCCCCCAGCTCCAATGGGTATATCCGAGTTTACGTAAAAAATTCCCTTAAAATACATTTTTTGGCCACTCGGAACGTTTGTAAGTAATTTTTGAATATGCCAGATAAAAGATAATTGTTTTTTCTACCTCTGTGCAAAATTTTATTCATGCACATCTTCATCTACCCCCCAGCTCCAAAGGATATATCCGAATTTGCGTAAAAAATTCCCTTAAAATCCATATTTTGGCCACTCGGAACGTTTGTAAGTAATTTTTAAATATGCCAGATAAAAGAAAATTGTTTTTACTACCTCTGTGCAAAATTTCATTCTTGGACATCTTCATCTACCCCCCAGCTCCAATGGATATATCCGAATTTGCGTAAAAAATTCCCTTAAAATACATTTTTTGGCCACTCGGAACGTTTGTAAGTAATTTTTGAATATGCCAGTTAAAAGAGAATTGTTTTTTCTACCTCTGTGCAAAATTTCATTCATGGACATCTTCATCTACCCCCCAGCTCCAATGTATATATCCGAATTTGCGTAAAAAATTCCCTTATAATACATGTTTTGGCCACTCGGAGAGTTTGTAAGTAATTTTTGAATATGCCAGATAAAAGAAAATTGTTTTTTCTACCTCTGTGCTTTATTTCTTTCAGTGTCTTGCTCATCTTCCCTCCAGCTCCAATGGATATATCCGAATTTGCGTAAAAAATTCCCTTAAAATACATTTTTTGGCCACTCGGAACGTTTGTAAGTAATTTTTGAATATGCCAGTTAAAAGAGAATTGTTTTTTCTACCTCTGTGCAAAATTTCATTCATGGACATTTTCATCTACCCCCCAGCTCCAAAGGATATATTCGAATTTGCGTAAAAAATTCCCTTAAAATACATTTTTTGGCCACTCGGAAGGTTTGTAAGTAATTTTTAAATATGCCAGTTAAAACAGAATTGTTTTTTCTACCTCTGTGCAAAAATTTCATTCATGGACATCTTCATCTACCCACCAGCTCCAAAGGATATATCCGAATTTGCGTAAAAATTCCCTTAAAATACATTTTTGGCCACTCGGAACGTTTGTAAGTAATTTTTGAATATGTCAGATAAAAAGAATTGTTTTTTTTCCTCTGTGCAAAATTTTCATTCATGCACATCTTCATCTACCCCCCCGCTCCAAACGATATTTCCGAATTTGCGTAAAAAATTCCCTTTAAATCCATTTTTTAACCACTCTTTACTATTTTAATTAATTTTTGAATAAGTCTTATAAAAGAAAATTGTTTTTTTTACCTCTCTGCAAAATTTCATTTATGGACATCTTCATCTACCCACCAGCTCCATTGGATATATTCAAATTTGCGTAAAAATTCCCTTAAAATACATTTTTTGGCCACTTCGGAACGTTTGTAAGTAGATTTTTAAATAAGCCAGATGAAAGAGAATTGTTTTTTCTACCTCTGTGCGAATTTGCGTAAAAAATTCCCTTAAAATACATTTTTGACCACTCGGAACGTTTGTAAGTAATTTTTGAATAAGTCGTATAAAAGAAAATTGTTTTTTTTACCTCTCTGCAAAATTTCATTTATGGACATCTTCATCTACCCACCAGCTCCAAAGGATATATCCGAATTTACGTAAAAATTCCCTTAAAATACATTTTTTGGCCATTTGGAAGGTTTGTAAGTAATTTTTGAATATCCAGATAAAAGAGAATTGTTTTTTCTACCTCTGTGCTAAATATCATTCATGGACATCTTCATCTACCCCCCAGCTCTAAAGGATATATCCGAATTTGCGTAAAAAATTCCCTTAAAATACATTTTTGACCACTCGGAACGTTTGTAAGTAGATTTTCGAATATCCCGTATTAAAGAGAATTGTTTTTTTACCTCTGTGCAAAATTTCATTCATGGACATCTTTATCTACCCCCCAGCTCCGAAGGATATATCCGAATTTACGTAAAAAATTCCCTTAAAATACATTTTTTGGCCACTCGGAAGGTTTGTAAGTAATTTTTGAATATGCCAGATGAAAGAGAATTGTTTTTTCTACCTCTGTGCAAAATTTCATTTATGGACATCTTCATCTACCCCCCAGCTCCAAAGGATATATCCGAATTTACGTAAAAAATTCCCTTAAAATACATTTTTTGGCCACTCGGAACGTTTGTAAGTAATTTTTGAATATGCCAGATAAAAGATAATTGTTTTTTCTACCTCTGTGCAAAATTTTATTAATGGACATCTTCATCTACCCCCCAGCTCCAAAGGATATATCCGAATTTGCGTAAAAAATTCCCTTAAAATCCATATTTTGGCCACTCGGAACGTTTGTAAGTAATTTTTGAATATGCCAGATAGAAGAAAATTGTTTTTTCTACCTCTGTGCAAAATTTCATTCATGGACATCTTTATCTACCCCCCAGCTCCAAAGGATATATCCGATTTTACGTAAAAAATTCCCTTAAAATACAATTTTTGGCCACTCGGAACGTTTGTAAGTAATTTTTGAATTAGCCAGATAAAAGATAATTGTTTTTTTTCCTCTGTGCAAAATTTTATTTATGGACATCTTCATCTACCCCCCAGCTCCAAAGGATATATCCGAATTTGCGAAAAAAATTCCCTTAAAATCCATATTTTGGCCACTCGGAACGTTTGTAAGTAGATTTTTGAATATGCCAGATAAAAGAAAACTGTTTTTACTACCTTTGTGCAATATTTCATTCTGGGACATCTTTATCTACCCACCAGCTCCAATGGATATATCCGAATTTGCGTTAAAAATTCCTTAAAATCCATTTTATGGCCATTCGGAACGTTTGTAAGTAATTTTTAAATATGTCAGTTGAAAAAGAATTGTTTTTTCTACCTCTGTGCATAATTTCATTCATGGACATCTTCATCCACCCCCCAGCTCCAAAGGATATATCCGAATTTGCGTAAAAAATTCCCTTAAAATACATTTATTGTCCATTCGGAACTTTTGTAATTAATTTTTGAATATGCCAGTTAAAAGAGAATTGTTTTTTCTACCTCTGTGCAAAATTTCATTTATGGACATCTTCATCTACCCCCCAGCTCCATTGGATATATTCAAATTTGCGTAAAAAATTCCCTTAAAATACATTTTTTGTCCATTCGGAACGTTTGTAAGTAATTTTTGAATATGCCAGATAAAAGATAATTGTTTTTTCAACCTCTGTGCAAAATTTCATTTATGGACATCTTTATCTACCCACCAGCTCCAAAGGATATATCCGAATTTGCGTAAAAAATTCCCTTAAAATACATTTTTTGGCCACTCGGAACGTTTGTAAGTAATTTTGAATATGCCATTTGAAAGATAATTGTTTTTTCTACCTTTGTGCAAAATTTTATTCATGTACATCTTCATCTACCCCCCAGCTCTAAAGGATATATCCGAATTTGCGTAAAAAATTCCCTTAAAATACATTTTTGACCACTCGGAACGTTTGTAAGTAATTTTTGAATATCCGGTATTAACAGAGAATTGTTTTGTTACTTCTGTGCAATATTTCATTTATGGACATCTTCATTTACCCTTCAGCTCCAAATGAAATATCCGAATTTACGTTAAAAATTCTCTCATAATCAATTTTTAGCCAACTCGGAACTTTGGTCAGTAACTCTTGAATAAACCAGATGAAAGAAAATTGTTTTTTCTACCTCTGTGCAAAATTTCATTTATGGACATCTTTATCTACCCACCAGCTCCAAAGGATATATCCGAATTTGCGTAAAAATTTCCTTAAAATCCATATTTTGCAACTCGGATCGTGTGTAAGTATTTTTAGATTATGCCATATAAAATATAATTGTTTTTTCTACCTCTGTGCAAAATTTCATGCATGGACATCTTTATCTACACACCAGCTCCAAAGGATATATCCGATTTTTCGTAAAAAATTCCCTTATAATACATTTTTTGGCCACTCGGAACGTTTGTAAGTAATTTTAAATATGCCAGATAAAGGATAATTGTTTTTCTACCTCTGTGCAAAATTTTATTCATGGACATCTTCATCTACCCACCAGCTCCAAAGGATATATCCGAATTTACGTAAAAAATTTCCTTAAAATACAATTTTTGGCCACTCGGAACGTTTGTAAGTAATTTTTGAATTAGCCAGATAAAAGATAATTGTTTTTTTCCTCTGTGCAAAATTTTATTTATGGACATCTTTATCTACCCACCAGCTCCAAAGGATATATCCGAATTTGCGTTAAAAATTCCCTTAAAATCCATATTTTGGCCACTCGAAACGTTTGTAAGTAATTTTTGAATATGCCAGATAAAAGAAAACTGTTTTTACTACCTTTGTGCAATATTTCATTCTGGGACATCTTCATCTACCCACCAGCTCCAATGGATATATCCGAATTTGCGTTAAAATTCAAAATCCATTTTTTGGCCACTCGGAACCTTTGTAAGTAATTTTTGAATATGCCAGTTAAAAGAGAATTGTTTTTCTACCTCTGTGCAAAATTTCATTCATGGACATCTTCATCTACCCACCAGCTCCAATGGATATATCCGAATTTGCGTAAAAATTTCCTTTAAATACATTTTTTAGCCATTCGGAACGTTTGTAAGTAATTTTTGAATATGTCAGTTAAGAGAATTGTTTTTCTAACTCTGTGCATAATTTCATTCATGGACATCTTCATCCACCCACCAGCTCCAAAGGATATATCCGAATTTGCGTTAAAAATTCCCCTAAAATACATTTCTTGGCCATTCGGAACGTTTGTAATTAATTTTTGAATATGCCATTTAAAAGAAAATTGTTTTTTCTACCTCTGTCCAAAATTTCATTCATGGACATTTTCATCTACCCACCAGCTCCAAAGGATATATCCGAATTTGCGTCAAAAATTCCCTTAAAATCCAATTTTTGGCCATTTGGAACGTTTGTAAGTAATTTTAGAATCTGCTAGATAAAAGAGAATTGTTTTTTCTACCTTTGTGCAAAATTTTATTTATGAACATCTTTATCTACCCCCCAGCTCCAATGGATATATCCGAATTTGCGTAAAAAATTCCCTTATAATACATTTTTTGGCCACTCGGAACGTTTGTAAGTAATTTTTGAATATGCCATTTGAAAGATAATTGTTTTTTCTACCTTTGTGCAAAATTTTATTTATGGACATCTTTATCTACCCCCCAGCTCCAAAGGATATATCCGAATTTACGTAAAAAATTCCCTTAAAATACATTTCTTGGCCACTCGGAGAGTTTGTAAGTAATTTTTGAATATGCCAAATAAAAGAAAATTGTTTTTTCTACCTCTGTGCAAAATTTCATTCATGGACATCTTCATCTACCCCCCAGCTCCAAAGGATATATCCGAATTTGCGTAAAAAATTCCCTTAAAATACATTTTTTGGCCACTCGGAACGTTTGTAAGTAATTTTTAAATATACCAGTTAAAGAGAATTGTTTTTTCTACCTCTGTGCAAAATTTCATTCATGGACATCTTCATCTACCCACCAGCTCCAAACGATATATCCGAATTTGCGTAATAAATTCCCTTAAAATCCAATTTTTGGACACTCGGAACGTTTGTAAGTAATTTTTGAATATGCCAGATAAAAGAGAATTGTTTTTTTTACCTCTGTGCAAAATTTCATTCATGGACATCTTCATCTACCCACCAGCTCTAAAAGATATATCCGAATTTGCGTTAAAAATTTCCTTAAAATACATTTTTTGGTCACACAGTAGATTTCGAATATGCCGGATAAAAGAGAATTTTTTTTTTACCTCTGTGCAAAATTTCATTCATGGACATTTTCATCTACCCACCAGCTCCAAAGGATATATCCGAATTTGCGTTAAAAATTCCCTTAAAATCCATTTTTTTGGTCACTCGGAACGTTTGTAAGTAGATTTTAAATATGCCATTTAAAAGAAAATTGTTTTTTCTACCTCTGTCCAAAATTTCATTCATGGACATTTTCATCTACCCACCAGCTTCAAAGGATATATCCGAATTTGCGTTAAAAACTCCCTTAAAATCCAATTTTTGGCCACTCGGAACGTTTGTAAGTAATTTTTAAATATGTCAGATGAAAGAGAATTGTTTTTTTTTACCTTTACGCAAAATTTCATTTATGGACATCTTTATCTACCCACCAGCTCCAAGGGATATATACGAATTTGCGTTAAAAATTCCCTTAAAATCCATTTTTTGGCAACTGGGAACGTTTGTAAGTAATTTTTGAATATGTCAGATAAAAGATAATTGTTTTTTCTACCTCTTTGCAAAATTTCATTCATGGACATCTTTATCTACCCACCAGCTCCAACGGATATATCCGAATTTGCGTTAAAAATTCCTTAAAATACATTTTTTGGCCACTCGGAAGGTTTGTAAGTAATTTTTGAATATGCCAGTTAAAAAAGAATTGTTTTTTCTACCTCTGTGCAAAATTTCATTCATGGACATCTTCATCTACCCACCAGCTCCAAAGGATATATCCGAATTTGCGTAAAAATTTATTTAAAATACATTTTTTGGCCACTCGGAACGTTTGTAAGTAATTTTAAATATGCCAGTTGAAAGAGAATTGTTTTTTCTACCTCTGTGCAAAATTTCATTCATGGACATCTTTCATCTACCCACCAGCTCCAAAGGATATATCCGAATTTGCGTAAAAATTCCTTAAAATCCATTTTTTGGCCACTCGGAAGGTTTGTAAGTAGATTTTTGAATATGCCAGATAAAAGAGAATTGTTTTTTCTACCTCTGTGCGAAATTTCATTCATGGACATCTTTATCTACCCACCAGCTCCAAAGGATATATCCGAATTTGCGTAAAAATTCCCTTAAAATACATTTTTTGGCCACTCGGAACGTTTGTAAGTAGATTTTTGAATATGCCGTATAAAAGAAAATTGTTTTTTCTACCTCTGTCCAAAATTTCATTCATGGACATTTTCATCTACCCACCAGCTTCAAAGGATATATCCGAATTTGCGTTAAAAACTCCCTTAAAATCCAATTTTTGGCCACTCGGAACGTTTGTAAGTAATTTTAAAATATGTCAGATGAAAGAGAATTGTTTTTTTTTACCTCTACGGAAAGTTTCATTGATGGACATCTTTATCTACCCACCAGCTCCAAAAATTATATCTGAATTTGCGTTAAAAATTCCCTTAAAATCCAATTTTTGGCCACTCGGAACGTTTGTAAGTAATTTTTAAATATGTCAGATGAAAGAGAATTGTTTTTTTTTACCTTTACGCAAAATTTCATTTATGGACATCTTTATCTACCCACCAGCTCCAAGGGATATATACGAATTTGCGTTAAAAATTCCCTTAAAATCCATTTTTTGGCAACTGGGAACGTTTGTAAGTAATTTTTGAATATGTCAGATGAAAGAGAATTCTTTTTTCTACCTCTGTGCAAAATTTTATTGATGGACATCTTTATCTACCCACCAGCTCCAAAGGATATATCCGAATTTGCGTTAAAAATTCCCTTAAAATCCATATTTTGGCCACTCGGAACGTTTGTAAGTAATTTTAGAATATGCTGGATAAAAGAAAATTGTTTTTTCTACCTCTGTGCAAAATTTCATTAATGGACATCTTTATCTACCCACCAGCTCCAAAGGATATATCCGAATTGGCGTTAAAAATTCCCTTAAAATCCATTTTTTGGCCACTCGGAACGTTTGTAAATAATTTTTGAATATGCCAGATGAAAGAGAATTGTTTTTTCTACACCGGCAAAAAATTCAATCATGGACATCTTTATCTACCCACCAGCTCCAAAGGATATATCCGAATTTGCGTCAAGAGTTCCCTTAAAATCCATGTTTTGGCGACTCGGAACGCCTGTTAGTAATTTTTTAATTTGCTAGATTAAAGAAAATTGTTTTGTCTACCTCTGTGCAAAATTTCATTTATGGACATCTTTATCTACCCACCAGCTCTAAAGGATATATCCGAATTTGCGTTAAAAATTCCCTTAAAATACATTTTTGGCCAGTCGGAACGTTTGTAAGTAATTTTTGAATATGCCAGATAATAGAGAATAGTGTTTTCTACCTTTGTGCAAAATTTTATTTATGGACATCTTCATCTACCCACCAGCTCCAAAGTATAATATACGAATTTGCGTTAAAAATTCCCTTAAAATCCATTTTTTGGCCACTTGGAACGCCTGTTAGTAATTTTTAAATATGCTAGATTAAAGTAATTGTTTTTTCTACCTCTGTGCAAAATTTCATTTATGGACATCTTTATCTACCCACCAGCTCCAAAGGATATATCCGAATTTGCGTAAAAATTCCCTTAAAATACATTTTTTGGCAACTTGGAACGTTTGTAAGTAATTTTAGAATATGTCAAATAAAAGAAAATTGTGTTTTCTACCTCTGTGCAAAATTTTATTTATGGACATCTTTATCTACCCAACCGCTCCAAAGGATATATCCGAATTTGCGTTAAAAATTCCCTTAAAATCCATTTTTTGGCTACTCGGAACGTTTGTAAATAATTTTTGAATATGCCAGATAAAAGAGAATTGTTTTTTCTACCTTTGTGCAAAATTTCATTTATGGACATCTTTATCTCCCCACCAGCTCCAAAGGATATATCCGAATTTGCGTATAAAATTCCCTTTAATTCCATTTTTTGTCCAATCTGAACGTTTGTTAGTAATTTTTGAATATGCCATTTGAAAGATAATGGTTTTTTCCACCATTGTGCAAAATTTTATTGATGGACATCTTTATCTACCCACCAGCTCCAAAGGATATATCCGAATTTGCGTTAAAAATTCCCTTAAAATACATTTTTGGCCACTCGGAACGTTTGTAAGTAATTTTTGAATATGCCATTTGAAAGATAATTGTTTTTTTCACCTTTGTGCAAAATTTCATTCATGGACATCTTCATCAACCCACCAGCTCCAAAGGATATATCCGAATTTGCGTCGAAAATTTATTTAAAATCCATTTTTGCCCACTCGGAACGTTTGTAAGTAATTTTTTAATATGCCAGATGAAGGAGAATAGTTTTTTCAACCTCTGTGCAAAATTTCATTTATGGACATCTTTATCTACCCACCAGCTCCAAAGGATATATCCGAATTTGCGTCAAAAATTCCCTTAAAATCCATTTTTTGGCCACTCGGAACGTTTGTAAGTAATTTTTGAATATGTCAGATAAAAGAAAATTGTTTTTTCTACCTCTGTGCAAAATTTCTTTATAGACATCTTTATTTACCCACCAGCTCCAAAGGATATATCCGAATTTGCGTTAAAAATTCCCTTAAAATCCATTGTTTGGCCACTCGGAACGTTTGTAAGTAATTTTAGAATATGCCAGATAAAAGAGAATTGTTTTTTCTACCTCTGTGCAAAATTTCATTCATGGACATCTTTATCTACACACCAGCTCCAAAGGATATATCCGAATTTGCGTAAAAAATTCCCTTAAAATACATTTTTTGGCCACTCGGAACGTTTGTAAGTAATTTTTGAATATGCCAGATAAAAGAAAATTGTTTTTTCTACCTCTGTGCAAAATTTCATTCATGGACATCTTTATCTACCCACCAGCTCCAAAGGATATATCCGAATTTGCGTTAAAAATTCCCTTAAAATCCATTTTTTGGCCACTCGGAACGTTTGTAAGTAATTTTAAAATATGCCAGATGAAAGAAAATTGGTTTTTTTTTTACCTCTGTGCAAAATTTCATTCATGGACATCTTCATCTACCCACCAGCTCCAAAGGATATATCCGAATTTGCGTTAAAAATTCCCTTAAAATCCATTTTTTGGCCACTCGGAACGTTTGTAAGTAATTTTTGAATATGCCAGATGAAAGAGAATTGTTTTTTCTACCTCTGTGCAAAATTTCATTTATGGACATCTTCATCTACCCCAATATGCCAGTTAAAGAAAATTGTTTTTTCTACCTCTGTGCAAAATTTCATTTATGGACATCTTTATCTACCCACCAGATCCAAAGGATATATCCGAATTTGCGTTAAAAATTCCCTTAAAATCCATTTTTTGGCCACTCGGAACGTTTGTAAGTAATTTTTAAATATTCCAGATGATAGAGAATTGTTTTTTCTACCTCTGTGCAAAATTTTATTTATGGACATCTTCATCTACCCACCAGCTCCAAAGAATATATCCGAATTTGCGTTAAAAATTTCCTTAAAATCCATTTTTTGGCCAATCGGAACGTTTGTAAGTAATTTTTGAATATGCCAGAGAAAAGAGAATTGTTTTGTCTACCTCTGTGCAAAATTTTATTTATGGACATCTTTATCTACCCACCAGCTCTAAAGGATATAGTCGAATTTGCGTTAAAAATTCCCTTAAAATCCATTTTTTGGCCACTTGGAACGTTTGTTAGTACTTTTTAAATATGCTAGATTAAAGAAAATTGTTTTTTCTACCTCTGTGCAAAATTTCATTTATGGACATCTTCATCTACCCACCAGTTCTAAAGGATATATCCGAATTTGCGTTAAAAATTCCCTTAAAATCCATTTTTTGGCTACTCGGAACGTTTGTAAGTAATTTTTGAATATGCCAGATGAAAGAGAATTGTTTTTTCTACCTCTGTGCAAAATTTCATTCATGGACATCTTCATCTACCCACCAGCTCCAAAGGATATATCCGAATTTGCGTTAAAAATTCCCTAAAAATCCATTTTTTGGCCACTTGGAACGTTTGTAAGTAATTTTTGAATATGCCAGATGAAAGAAAATTGTTTTTTCTACCTCTGTGCAAAATTTCATTCATGGACATCTTCATCTACCCACCAGCTCCAAAGGATATATCCGAATTTGCGTCAAAAATTTATTTAAAATCCAATTTTGGGCTACTCGAAACGTTTGTAAATAATTTTTGAATATGCCAGATAAAAGAGAATTGTTTTTTTCACCTCTGTAAAAAATTCAATGATGGACATCTTCATCTACCCACCAGCTCCAAAGGATATATCCGAATTTCCGTTAACAATTCCCTTAAAATCCATTTTTTGGCCAGTTGGAACGTCTGCTAGTAATTTTTAAATATGCTAGATAAAAGAAAATTGTTTTATCTACCTTTGTGCAAAATTTCATTTATGGACATCTTTATCTACCCACCAGATCCAAGGGATATATCTGAATTTGCGTTAAAAATTCCCTTTAAATCCATTTTTTGGCCACTCGGAACGTTTGTAAGTAATTTTTAAATATGCCATATAAAAGAAAATTGTTTTTTCTACCTCTGTGCAAAATTTATTTATGAACATTTTTATTTACCCACCAGCTCCAAAGGATATATCCGAATTTGCGTCAAAAATTCCCTTAAAATCCATTTTTTGGCAACTTGGAACGTTTGTTAGTAATTTTTGAATATGTCAGATGAAAGGGAATTGTTTTTTCTACCTCTGTGCAAAATTTCATTAATGGACATCTTTATCTACCCACCAGCTCCAAAGGATATATCCGAATTTGCGTTAAAAATTCCCTTAAAATCCATTTTTTGGCCACTCGGAACGTTTGTAAGTAATTTTTGAATATGTCAGATAAAAGAGAATTGTTTTTTCTACCTTTGTGCAAAATTTTATTTATGGACATCTTTATCTACCCACCAGCTCCAAAGGATATATCCGAATTTGCGTTAAAAATTCCCTTAAAATCCATTTTTTGGCCACTCGGAACGTTTGTAAGTAATTTTAGAATATGCCAGATAAAAAAAAATTGTTTTTTCTACCTCTATGCAAAATTTCTTTATGGACATCTTTATCTACCCACCAGCTCCAAAGGATATATCCGAATTTGCGTTTAAAATTCCCTTAAAATCCATTTTTTGGCAACTTGGAACGTTTGTAAGTAGATTTTAAATATGCCATATAAAAGAAAATTGTTTTTTCTACCTCTGTGCAAAATTTCATTTATGGACATCTTTATCTACCCACCAGCTCCAAGGGATATATCCGAATTTGCGTTAAAAATTCCCTTAAAATCCATTTTTTGGCAACTTGGAACGTTTGTAAGTAATTTTTGAATATGTCAGATAAAAGAAAATTTTTTTTTCTTTCTCTGTGCAAAATTTTATTAATGGACATCTTTATCTACCCACCAGCTCCAAGAGATATATCCGAATTTGCGTTAAAAATTCACTTAAAATCCATTTTTTGGCAACTTGGAACGTTTGTAAGTAATTTTTGAATATTTTAGATGAAAGAGAATTGATTTTTCTTTCTCTATGCAAAATTTCATTGATGGACATCTTTATCTACCCACCAGCTCCAAAGGATATATCCGAATTTGCGTCGAAAATTTATTTAAAATCCATTTTTTGGCCACTCTGACCGTTTGTAAGTAGATTTAAAATATGACAGATAAAAGAGAATTGTTTTTTCTTCCTCTATGCAAAATTTCATTGATGGACATCTTTATTTACCCATCAGCTCCAAAGGATATATCCGAATTTGCGTTAAAAATTCCTTTAAAATCCATTTTTTGGCCACTCGGAACGTTTGTAAGTAATTTTAGAATATGCCAGATAAAAGAAAATTGTTTTTTCTACGTCTGTGCAAAATTTCTTTATGGACATATTTATCTAACCACCAGCTCCAAGGGATATATTCAAATTTGCGTTAAAAATTCCCTTAAAATCCATTTTTTGGCAACTTGGAACGTTTGTAAGTAATTTTTGAATATGTCAGATGAAAGAGAATTGTTTTTTCTTCCTCTGTGCAAAATTTCATTGATGGACATCTTTATCTACCCACCAGCTCCAAAGGATATATCCGAATTTGCGTTAAAAAGTCCCTTAAAATTCATTTTTTGGCCACTCGGAACGTTTGTAAGTAATTTTAGAATATGCCAGATAAAAGAGAATTTTTTTTCTACCTCTATGCAAAATTTCTTTGTGGACATATTTTTCTACCCACCAGCTCCAAAGGATATATCCGAATTTGCGTTAAAAATTCCTTTAAAATCCATTTTTTGGCCACTCGGAACGATTGTAAGTAATTTTAGAAGATGCCAGATAAAAGAAAATTGTTTTTGCTACCTCTGTGCAAAATTTCTTTATGGACATCTTTATCTACTCACCAGCATCAAGGGATATATCCGAATTTGCGTTAAAAATTCCCTTAAAATCCATTTTTTGGCAACTTGGATCGTTTGTAAGTAGATTTTAAATATGCCATATAAAAGAAAATTGTTTTTTCTACGTCTGTGCAAAATTTCTTTATGGACATCTTTATCTACCCACCAGCTCCAAAGGATATATTTGAATTTGCGTTAAAAATTCCCTTAAAATTCATTTTTGGCCACTCGAAACGTTTGTAAGTAATTTTAGAAGATGCCAGATAAAAGAAAATTGTTTTTGCTACCTCTGTGCAAAATTTCTTTATGGACATCTTTATCTACCCACCAGCTTAAGGGGATATATCCGAATTTGCGATAAAAATTCCCTTAAAATCTATTTTTTGGCAACTTGGAACGTTTGTAAGTAATTTTTAAATATGTCAGATGAAAGAAAATTTTTTTTTCTTTCTCTGTGCAAAATTTTATTGATGGACATCTTTATCTACCCACCAGCTCCAAGGGATATATCCGAATTTGCGTTAAAAATTCCCTTAAAATCCATTTTTTGGCAACTTGGAACGTTTGTAAGTAATTTTTGAATATTTTAGATGAAAGAGAATTGATTTTTTTTTCTCTGTGCAAAATTTTATTAATGGACATCGTCCTCTACCCACCAGCTCCAAAGGATATATCCGAATTTGCGTCAAAAATTTCCTTAAAATCCATTTTTTGGCCACTAGGAACGTTTGTAAGTAGATTTTTAATATGCCAGATAAAAGAGAATTGTTTGTTCTACCTTTGTGCTAAATTTTATTTATGAACATCTTTATTTACCCACCAGCTCTAAAGGATATATCCGAATTTGCGTCAAAAATTCCCTTAAAATCCATTTTTTGTCCACTCGAAACGTTTGTAAGTAGATATTAAATGAGCCAGATAAAAGAAAATTGGTTTTTGTACAACTGTGCAAAATTTCATTTATGGACATCTTTATCTACCCACCAGCTCCAAAGGATATATCCGAATTTGCGTCGAAAATTTATTTAAAATAAATTTTTTAGCCATTCGGAAAGTTTGTAAGTAGATTTTGAATATGCCAGATAAAAGAGAATTGTTTTTTCTACCCCTGTGCAAAATTTCATTTATGGACATCTTTATCTACCCACCAGCTCCAAGGGATATATCCGAATTTGCGTTAAAAATTCCCTTAAAATCCATTTTTTGGCCACTCGGAACGTTTGTAAGTAATTTTAGAATATGCCAGATAAAAGAAAATTGTTTTTTCTACCTCTGTGCAAAATTTCATTGATGGACATCTTTATCTACCCACCAGCTCCAAAGGATATATCCGAATTTGCGTCGAAAATTTATTTAAAATCCATTTTTTAGCCACTCTGATCGTTGGTAAGTAAATTTTGAATATGCCAGATAAAAAAGAATTATTTTTTCTACCTTTGTGCAAAATTTTATTTATAAACATCTTTATTTACCCACCAGCTCCAAAGGATATATCCGAATTTGCGTCAAAAATTCCCTTAAAATCCATTTTTTGGCCACTCGGAACGTTTGTAAGTAGATTTTAAATATGCCATATAAAAGAAAATTGTTTTTTCTACCTCTGTGCAAAATTTCTATTATGGACATCTTTACCTACCCACCAGCTCCAAGGGATATATTCAAATTTGCGTTAAAAATTCCCTTAAAATCCATTTTTTGGCAACTTGGAACGTTTGTAAGTAATTTTTGAATATGTTAGATGAAAGAAAATTGTTTTTTCTTCCTCTGTGCAAAATTTCATTGATGGACATCTTTATCTACCCACCAGCTCCAAAGGATATATCCGAATTTGCGTTAAAAATTCCCTTAAAATTCATTTTTTGGCCACTCGAAACGTTTGTAAGTAATTTTAAAATATTCCAGATAAAAAAAAATTGTTTTTTCTACGTCTGTGCAAAATTTCTTTATGGACATATTTATCTACCCACCAGCTCCGAAGGATATATCCGAATTTGCGGTAAAAATTGCTTTAAAATCCATTTTTCGGCCACTCGGAAAGTTTGTAAGTAATTTTAGAAGATACCAGATAAAAGAAAATTGTTTTTACTACCTCTGTGCAAAATTTCTTTATGGACATCTTTATCTACCCACCAGCTTCAAGGGATATATCCGAATTTGCGTTAAAAATTCCCTTTAAATCCATTTTTTGGCAACTTGGAACGTTTGTAAGTAGATTTTAAATATGCCATATAAAAGAAAATTGTTTTTTCTACCTCTGTGCAAAATTTTATTTATGGACATCTTTATCTACCCACCAGCTCCAAAGGATATATTCGAATTTGCGTTAAAAATTCCCTTAAAATTCATTTTTTGGCCACTCGGAACGTTTGTAAGTAATTTTAGAATATGTCAGATAAAAGAAAATTGTTTTTTCTCCCTTTGTGCAAAATTTCATTGATGGACATCTTTATCTACCCACCAGCTCCAAGGGATATATCCGAATTTGCGTTAAAAATTCCCTTAAAATCAATTTTTTGGCAACTTGGAACGTTTGTAAGTAATTTTAGAATATGTCAAATGAAAGAAAATTGTTTATTCTTTCTCTGTGCAAAATTTCATTTATGGACATCTTTATCTACCCACCAGATCCAAGGGATATATCCGAATTTGCTTTAAAAATACCCTTTAAATCCATTTTTTGGCCACTCGGAACGTTTGTAAGTAATTTTAAAATATTTCAGATGAAAGAGAATTGTTTTTTTTACCTCTACGGAAAATTTCATTGATGGACATCTTTATCTACCCACCAGCTCCAAAGTTTATATCCGAATTTGCGTCAAAAATTTCCTCAAAATCCATTTTTTGGCCACTAGGAACGTTTGTAAGTAGATTTTGAATATGCCAGATAAAAGAGAATTGTTTTTTCTACCTTTGTGCAAAATTTCATTTATGGACATCTTTATCTACCCACCAGCTCCAAAGGATATATCCGAATTTGCGTTAAAAATTCCCTTAAAATCCATTGTTTGGCCACTCGAAACGTTTGTAAGTAATTTTAGAATATGCCAGATAAAAAAGAATTGTTTTTTCTACCTCTGTGCAAAATTTCATGCATGGACATCTTTATCTACACACCAGCTCCAAAGGATATATCCGAATTTGCGTCGAAAATTTATTTAAAATCCATTTTTTAGCCACTTTGACCGTTGGTAAGTAGATTTTGAATATGCCAGATAAAAGAGAATTGTTTTTTCTACCTTTTTGCAAAATTTCATTCATAAACATTCTTATTTACCCACCAGCTCCAAAGGATATATCCGAATTTGCGTCAAAAATTCCCTTAAAATCCATTTTTTGGCAACTTGGAACGTTTGTAAGTAGATTTTAAATATGCCATATAAAAGAAAATTGTTTTTTCTACCTCTGTGCAAAATTTCTATTATGGACATCTTTACCTACCCACCAGCTCCAAGGGATATATTCAAATTTGCGTTAAAAATTCCCTTAAAATCCATTTTTTGGCAACTTGGAACGTTTGTAAGTAATTTTTGAATATGTTAGATGAAAGAAAATTGTTTTTTCTTCCTCTGTGCAAAATTTCATTGATGGACATCTTTATCTACCCACCAGCTCCAAAGGATATATCCGAATTTGCCTTAAAAATTCCCTTAAAATTCATTTTTTGGCCACTCGAAACGTTTGTAAGTAATTTTAGAATATGCCAGATAAAAGAAAATTGTTTTTTCTACGTCTGTGCAAAATTTCTTTATGGACATATTTATCTAACCACCAGCTCCAAAGGATATATCCGAATTTGCGTTAAAAATTCCTTTAAAATCCATTTTTTGGCCACTCGGAACGATTGTAAGTAATTTTAGAAGATGCCAGATAAAAGAAAATTGTTTTTGCTACCTCTGTGCAAAATTTCTTTATGGACATCTTTATCTACTCACCAGCTTCAAGGGATATATCCGAATTTGCGTTAAAAATTCCCTTAAAATCCATTTTTTGGCAACTTGGAACGTTTGTAAGTAATTTTTGAATATGTCAGATGAAAGAAAATTTTTTTTTCTTTCTCTGTGCAAAATTTTATTAATGGACATCTTTATCTACCCACCAGCTCCAAGGGATATATCCGAATTTGCGTTAAAAATTCCCTTAAAATCCATTTTTTGGCAACTTGGAACGTTTGTAAGTAATTTTTGAATGTTTTAGATGAAAGAGAATTGATTTTTCTTTCTCTATGCAAAATTTCATTGATGGACATCTTTATCTACCCACCAGCTCCAAAGGATATATCCGAATTTGCGTGAAAAATTGAATTAAAATCCATTTTTTGGCAACTTGGAACGTTTGTAAGTAATTTTTGAATATGTCAGATAAAAGAGAATTGTTTTTTCTACCTCTGTGCAAAATTTCATTTATGGGCATTTTTATCTACCCACCAGGTCAAAAGGATATATCCGAATTTGCGTCAAAAATTCCCTTAAAATCCATTTTTTGGCCACTCGGAATGTTTGTAAGTAATTTTAGAAGATGCCAGATAAAAGAAAATTGTTTTTGCTACCTCTGTGCAAAATTTCTTTATGGACATCTTTATCTACCCACCAGCTTCAAGGGATATATCCGAATTTGCGTTAAAAATTCCCTTAAAATCCATTTTTTGGCAACTTGGAACGTTTGTAAGTAAATTTTAAATATGCCATATAAAAGAAAATTGTTTTTTCTACCTCTGTGCAAAATTTCATTTATGGACATCTTTATCTACCCACCAGCTTCAAGGGATATATCCGAATTTGCTTTAAAAATTTCCTTAAAATCCATTTTTTGGCAACTTGGAACGTTTGTAAGTAATTTTTGAATATGTCAGATAAAAGAAAATTTTTTTTTCTTTCTCTTTGCAAAATTTTATTAATGGACATCTTTATCTACCCACCAGCTCCAAGGGATATATCCGAATTTGCGTTAAAAATTCCCTTAAAATCCATTTTTTGGCAACTTGGAACGTTTGTAAGTATATTTTAAATATGTTATATGAAAGAAAATTGTTTTTTCTACCTCTATGCAAAGTTTCATTGATGGACATCTTTATCTACCCACCAGCTTCAAAGGATATATCCGAATTGGCGTTAAAAATTCCCTTAAAATCCATTTTTTGGCCACTAGGAACGTTTGTAAGTAGATTTTAAATATGCCAGATAAAAAAGACTTGTTTGTTTTACCTTTGTGCAAAATTTCATTTATGAACATCTTTATTTACCCACCTGCTCCAAAGGATATATTCGAATTTGCGTTAAAAATTCCCTTAAAATTCATTTTTTGGCCATTTGGAACGTTTGTAAGTAGATTTTAAATAAGCCAGATAAAAAAAAATTGTTTTTTCTACCTCTGTGCAAAATTTCATTTATGGACATCTTTATCTACCCACCAGCTCCAAGGGATATATCCGAATTTGCGTTAAAAATTCCCTTAAAATTCATTTTTAGCAACTTGGAACGTTTGTAAGTAGATTTTGAATATGCCATATAAAAGAAAATTGTTTTTTTTTACCTCTGTGCAAAATTTCATTTATGGACATCTTTATCTACCCACCAGCTCCAAGGGATATATCCGAATTTGCGTTAAAAATTCCCTTAAAATCCATTTTTTGGCAACTTGGAACGTTTGTAAGTAATTTTTGAATATGTCAGATAAAAGAAAATTTTTTTTTCTTTCTCTGTGCAAAATTTTATTAATGGACATCTTTATCTACCCACCAGCTCCAAGAGATATATCCGAATTTGCGTTAAAAATTCCCTTAAAATCCATTTTTTGGCAACTTGGAACGTTTGTAAGTAATTTTTGAATGTTTTAGATGAAAGAGAATTAATTTTTCTTTCTCTATGCAAAATTTCATTGATGGACATCTTTATCTACCCACCAGCTCCAAAGGATATATCCGAATTTGCGTCGAAAATTTATTTAAAATCCATTTTTTGGCCACTAGGAACGTTTGTAAGTAGATTTTGAATATGCCAGATAAAAAAGAATTATTTTTACTACCTTTCTGCAAAATTTCATTTATGAACATCTTTATTTACCCACCAGCTCCAATGGATATATCCGAATTTGCGTCAAAAATTCCCTTAAAATCCATTTTTTAGCCACTCGGAACGTTTGTAAGTAGATTTTTAATAAGCCAGATGAAAGAAAATTGGTTTTTGTACTACTGTGCAAAATTTCATTTTTGGACATCTTTATCTACCCACCAGCTCCAAAGGATATATCAGAATTTGCGTCGAAAATTTATTTAAAATCCATTTTTTGGCCACTCGGAACGTTTGTAAGTAGATTTTAGATATGCCATATAAAAGAAAATTGTTTTTTCTACCTCTGTGCAAAATTTCATTTATGAACATCTGTATCTACCCACCAGCTCCAAAGGATATATCCGAATTTGCGTTAAAAATTCCCTTAAAATCCATTGTTTGGCCACTCGAAACGTTTGTAAGTAATTTTAGAATATGCCAGATAAAAAAGAATTGTTTTTTCTACCTCTGTGCAAAATTTCATGCATGGACATCTTTATCTACACACCAGCTCCAAAGGATATATCCGAATTTGCGTCGAAAATTTATTTAAAATCCATTTTTTAGCCACTTTGACCGTTGGTAAGTAGATTTTGAATATGCCAGATAAAAGAGAATTGTTTTTTCTACCTTTTTGCAAAATTTCATTTATAAACATTCTTATTTACCCACCAGCTCCAAAGGATATATCCGAATTTGCGTTAAAAATTCCCTTAAAATCCATTTTTTGGCCACTCGGAACGTTTGTAAGTAGATTTTAAATATGCCATATAAAAGAAAATTGTTTTTTCTACCTCTGTGCAAAATTTCTATTATGGACATCTTTACCTACCCACCAGCTCCAAGGGATATATTCAAATTTGCGTTAAAAATTCCCTTAAAATCCATTTTTTGGCAACTTGGAACGTTTGTAAGTAATTTTTGAATATGTTAGATGAAAGAAAATTGTTTTTTCTTCCTCTGTGCAAAATTTCATTGATGGACATCTTTATCTACCCACCAGCTCCAAAGGATATATCCGAATTTGCCTTAAAAATTCCCTTAAAATTCATTTTTTGGCCACTCGAAACGTTTGTAAGTAATTTTAGAATATGCCAGATAAAAGAAAATTGTTTTTTCTACGTCTGTGCAAAATTTCTTTATGGACATATTTATCTAACCACCAGCTCCAAAGGATATATCCGAATTTGCGTTAAAAATTCCTTTAAAATCCATTTTTTGGCCACTCGGAACGATTGTAAGTAATTTTAGAAGATGCCAGATAAAAGAAAATTGTTTTTGCTACCTCTGTGCAAAATTTCTTTATGGACATCTTTATCTACTCACCAGCTTCAAGGGATATATCCGAATTTGCGTTAAAAATTCCCTTATAATCCATTTTTTGGCAACTTGGAACGTTTGTAAATAGATTTTAATTAGAGTAGATTTTAAATATGCCATATAAAAGAAAATTGTTTTTTCTACCTCTGTGCAAAATTTCATTTATGGACATCTTTATCTACCCACCAGCTCCAAGGGATATATCCGAATTTGCTTTAAAAATTCCCTTAAAATCCATTTTTTGGCAACTTGGAACGTTTGTAAGTAATTTTTGAATATGTCAGATAAAAGAAAATTTTTTTTTCTTTCTCTGTGCAAAATTTTATTAATGGACATCTTTATCTACCCACCAGCTACAAGAGATATATCCGAATTTGCGTTAAAAATTCCCTTAAAATCCATTTTTTGGCAACTTGGAACGTTTGTAAGTAATTTTTGAATGTTTTAGATGAAAGAGAATTAATTTTTCTTTCTCTATGCAAAATTTCATTGATGGACATCTTTATCTACCCACCAGCTCCAAAGGATATATCCAAATTTGGGTTAAAAATTCCCTTAAAATCCATTTTTTGGCAACTTGTAACGTTTGTAAGTAGATTTTAAATATGCCAGATAAAAGAGAATTGTTTGTTCTACCTCTTTGCAAAATTTTTTTATGGACATCTTTATCTACCCACCAGCTCCAAAGGATATATCCGAATTTGCGTTAAAAATTTCCTTAAAATCCATTTTTGGCCACTAGGAACGTTTGTAAGTAGATTTTGAATATGCCAGATAAAAGAGAATTGTTTGTTCTACCTCTTTGCAAAATTTCTTTATGGACATCTTTATCTACCCACCAGCTCCAAAGGATATATCCGAATTTGCGTTAAAAATTCCCTTAAAATCCATTTTTTGGCAACTTGGAACGTTTGTAAGTAATTTTTGAATATGTCAGATGAAAGAGAATTGTTTTTTCTTCCTCTGTGCAAAATTTCATTGATGGACATCTTTATCTACCCACCAGCTCCAAAGGATATATCCGAATTTGCGTTAAAAATTCCCTTAAAATTAATTTTTTGGCCACTCGGAACGTTTGTAAGTAATTTTAGAATATGCCAGATAAAAGAAAATTGTTTTTTCTACGTCTGTGCAAAATTTCTTTATGGACATATTTATCTACCCACCAGCTCCAAAGGATATATCCGAATTTGCGTTAAAAATTCCTTTAAAATCCATTTTTTGGCCACTCGGAAAGTTTGTAAGTAATTTTAGAAGATGCCAGATAAAAGAAAATTGTTTTTGCTACCTCTGTGCAAAATTTCATTAATGAAAATCTTTATCTACCCACCAGCTCCAAGGGATATATCCGAATTTGCGTTAAAAATTCCCTTAAAATCCATTTTTTGGCAACTTGGAACGTTTGTAAGTAATTTTTGAATATGTCAGATGAAAGAAAATTGTTTTTTCTTCCTCTGTGCAAAATTTCATTGATGGACATCTTTATCTACCCACCAGCTCCAAGAGATATATCCGAATTTGCGTTAAAAATTCCCTTAAAATCCATTTTTTGGCAACTTGGAACGTTTGTAAGTAATTTTTGAATATGTCAGATGAAAGAGAATTGTTTTTTATTCCTCTGTGCAAAATTTCATTGATGGACATCTTTATCTACCCACCAGCTCCAAAGTTTATATCCGAATTTGCGTCAAAAATTTCCTCAAAATCCATTTTTTGGCCACCAGGAACGTTTGTAAGTAGATTTTGAATATGCCAGATAAAAGAGAATTGTTTTTTCTACCTTTGTGCAAAATTTCTATTATGGACATCTTTACCTACCCACCAGCTCCAAGAGATATATCCGAATTTGCGTTAAAAATTCCCTTAAAATCCATTTTTTGGCAACTTGGAACGTTTGTAAGTAATTTTTGAATATGTCAGATAAAAGAGAATTGTTTTTTATTTCTCTGTGCAAAATTTTATTGATGGACATCTTTATCTACCCACCAGCTCCAAAGGATATATCCGAATTTGCGTTAAAAAGTCCCTTAAAATTCATTTTTTGGCCACTCGGAACGTTTGTAAGTAATTTTAGAATATGCCAGATAAAAGAGAATTTTTTTTTCTACCTCTGTGCAAAATTTCTTTGTGGACATATTTATCTACCCACCAGCTCCAAAGGATATATCCGAATTTGCGTTAAAAATTCCCTTAAAATCCATTTTCTGGCAACTTGGAACGTTTGTAAGTAATTTTAGAATATGCCAGATAAAAGAAAATTGTTTTTTCTACCTCTGTGCAAAATTTCATTTATAAACATCTTTATCTACCCACCAGCTCCAAGAGATATATCCGAATTTGCGTTAAAAATTCCCTTAAAATCCATTTTTTGGCAACTTGGAACGTTTGTAAGTAATTTTTGAATATGTCAGATAAAAGAGAATTGTTTTTTATTTCTCTGTGCAAAATTTCATTGATGGACATCTTTATCTACCCACCAGCTCCAAAGGATATATCCGAATTTGCGTTAAAAATTCCCTTAAAATCCATTTTTTGGCAACTTGGAACGTTTGTAAGTAATTTTTGAATATGTTAGATGAAAGAGAATTGTTTTTTCTTCCTCTGTGCAACATTTCATTGATGGACATCTTTATCTACCCACCAGCTCCAAAGGATATATCCGAATTTGCCTTAAAAATTCCCTTAAAATTCATTTTTTGGCCACTCGAAACGTTTGTAAGTAATTTTAGAATATGCCAGATAAAAGAAAATTGTTTTTTCTACGTCTGTGCAAAATTTCTTTATGGACATATTTATCTAACCACCAGCTCCAAGGGATATATTCAAATTTGCGTTAAAAATTCCCTTAAAATCCATTTTTTGGCCACTCGGAAAGTTTGTAAGTAATTTTTGAATATGTCAGATGAAAGAGAATTGTTTTTACTACCTCTGTGCAAAATTTCTTTATGGACATCTTTATCTACCCACCAGCTCCAAGGAATATATCCGAATTTGCGTTAAAAACTCCCTTAAAATCCATTTTTTGGCAACTTGGAACGTTTGTAAGTAATTTTTGAATATGTCAGATGAAAGAGAATTGTTTTTTCTACCTCTGTGTAAAATTTTATTAATGGACATCGTCCTCTACCCACCAGCTCCAAAGGATATATCCGAATTTGCGTTAAAAATTTCCTTAAAATCCATTTTTTGGCCACTGGGAACGTTTGTAAGTAGATTTTGAATATGTCAGATAAAAGAGAATTGTTTGTTTTACCTTTGTGCAAAATTTCAATTATGAACATCTTTATTTACCCACCAGCTCAAAAGGATATATCCGAATTTGCGTCAAAAATTCCCTTAAAATCCATTTTTTGTCCACTCGAAACGTTTGTAAGTAGATATTAAATGAGCCAGATAAAAGAAAATTGGTTTTTGTATCAGTGTGCAAAATTTTATTTATGGACATCTTTATCTACCCACCAGCTCCAAAGGATATATCCGAATTAGCGTCGAAAATTTATTTAAAATACATTTTTTGGCCACTCGAAACGTTTGTAAGTAGGTTTTAAATATGCCAGATAAAAAAGAATTGTTTTTTCTACCTCTGTGCAAAATTTCATTGATGGACATCTTTATCTACCCACCAGCTCCAAAGGATATATCCGAATTTGCGTCGAAAATTTATTTAAAATCCATTTTTTAGCCACTCTAACCGTTGGTAAGTAGATTTTGAATATGCCAAATAAAAAAGAATTATTTTTTTTACCTTTGTGCAAAATTTTATTTATGAACATCTTTATTTACCCACCAGCTCCAAAGGATATATCCGAATTTGCCTCAAAAATTCCCTTAAAATCCATTTTTTGGCCACTCGGAACGTTTGTAAGTAGATTTTAAATATGCCATATAAAAGAAAATTGTTTTTTCTACCTCTGTGCAAAATTTCTATTATGGACATCTTTATCTACCCACCAGCTCCAAGGGATATATCCGAATTTGCGTTAAAAATTCCCTTAAAATTAATTTTTTGGCCACTCGGAACGTTTGTAAGTAATTTTAGAATATGCCAGATAAAAGAAAATTGTTTTTGCTACCTCTGTGCAAAATTTTATTAATGGACATCTTTATCTACCCACCAGCTTCAAGGGATATATCCGAATTTGCGTTAAAAATTCCCTTTAAATCCATTTTTTGGCAACTTGGAACGTTTGTAAGTAGATTTTAAATATGCCATATAAAAGAAAATTGTTTTTTCTACCTCTGTGCAAAATTTCATTTATGGACATCTTTATCTACCCACCAGCTCCAAGGGATATATCCGAATTTGCGTTAAAAATTCCCTTAAAATCCATTTTTTGGCAACTTGGAACGTTTGTAAGTAATTTTTGAATATGTCAGATGAAAGAGAATTGTTTTTTCTACCTCTGTGTAAAATTTTATTAATGGACATCTTTATCTACCCACCAGCTCCAAGGGATATATCCAAATTTGCGTTAAAAACTCCCTTAAAATCCATTTTTTGGCAACTTGGAACGTTTGTAAGTAAATTTTAAATATGTTATATGAAAGAGAATTGTTTTTTCTTCCTCTGTGCAAAATTTCATTGATGGACATCTTTATTTACCCACCAGCTCAAAAGGATATATCCAAATTTGCTTTAAAAATTCCTTTAAAATCCATTTTTTGGCAACTTGAAACGTTTTTAAGTAATTTTTGAATATGTCAGATGAAAGAAAATTTTTTTTTTTTTTCTCTGTGCAAAATTTTATTAATGGACATCTTTATCTACCCACCAGCTCCAAAGTTTATATCCGAATTTGCGTCAAAAATTTCCTCAAAATCCATTTTTTGGCCACCAGGAACGTTTGTAAGTAGATTTTGAATATGCCAGATAAAAGAGAATTGTTTTTTCTACCTTTGTGCAAAATTTCTATTATGGACATCTTTACCTACCCACCAGCTCCAAGGGATATATTCAAATTTGCGTTAAAAATTCCCTTAAAATCCATTTTTTGGCAACTTGGAACGTTTGTAAGTAATTTTTGAATATGTTAGATGAAAGAAAATTGTTTTTTATTCCTCTGTGCAAAATTTCTTTATGGACATATTTATCCAACCACCAGCTCCAAAGGATATATCCGAATTTGCGTTAAAAATTCCCTTAAAATCCATTTTTTGGCCACTCGAAACGTTTGTAAGTAATTTTAGAATATGCCAGAAAAAAGAAAATTGTTTTTTTTTACCTCTGTGCAAAATTTCTTTATGGACATCTTTATCTACCCACCAGCTTCAAGGGATATATCCGAATTTGCGTTAAAAATTCCCTTTAAATCCATTTTTTGGCAACTTGGAACGTTTGTAAGTAGATTTTAAATATGCCATATAAAAGAAAATTGTTTTTTCTACCTCTGTGCAAAATTTTATTTATGGACATCTTTATCTACCCACCAGCTCCAAAGGATATATCCGAATTTGCGTTAAAAATTCCCTTAAAATCCATTTTTTGGCAACTTGGAACGTTTGTAAGTAATTTTTGAATATGTCAGATAAAAGAGAATTGTTTTTTATTTCTCTGTGCAAAATTTCATTGATGGACATCTTTATCTACCCACCAGCTCCAAAGTTTATATCCGAATTTGCGTCAAAAATTCCCTCAAAATCCATTTTTTGGCCACTAGGAACGTTTGTAAGTAGATTTTGAATATGCCAAATAACAAAAAATTGTTTTTTCTACCTTTGTGCAAAATTTCATTTATAAACATCTTTATTTACCTACCAGCTCCAAAAGGTATATCCGAATTTGCGTAAAAAATTTACTTAAAATCCATTTTTTGTCCACTCGGAACATTTGTAAGTAGATTTTAAATATGCCAGATAAAAGAAAATTTTTTTGTACCACTGTGCAAAATTTCATTTATGGACATCTTTATCTACCCACCAGCTCCAAAGGATATATCCGAATTTGCGTTAAAATGTATTTAAAATCCATTGTTTGGCCACTCGAAACGTTTGTAAGTAGATATTTAATGAGCCAGATAAAAGAGAATTGTTTTTTCTACCTCTGTGCAAAATTTCATGCATGGACATCTTTATCTACACACCAGCTCCAAAGGATATATCCGAATTTGCGTCGAAAATTTATTTAAAATCCATTTTTTAGCCACTTTGACCGTTGGTAAGTAGATTTTGAATATGCCAGATAAAAGAGAATTGTTTTTTCTACCTTTTTGCAAAATTTCATTTATAAACATTTTTATTTACCCACCAGCTCCAAAGGATATATCCGAATTTGCGTCAAAAATTCCCTTAAAATCCATTTTTTGGCAACTTGGAACGTTTGTAAGTAATTTTTGAATATGTCATATGAAAGAGAATTGTTTTTTCTAGCGCTGTGAAAAATTTTATTTATGTAAATCTTTATCTACCCACCAGGTCAAAAGGATATATCCGAATTTGCGTCAAAAATTCCCTTAAAATCCATTTTTTGGCCACTCGGAATGTTTGTAAGTAATTTTAGAAGATGCCAGATAAAAGAAAATTGTTTTTGCTACCTCTGTGCAAAATTTCTTTATAGACATCTTTATGTACCCACCAGCTCCAAGGGATATATCCGAATTTGCGTTAAAAACTCCCTTAAAATCCATTTTTTGGCAACTTGGAACGTTGGTAAGTAATTTTAGAATATGCCAGATAAAAGAAAATTGTTTTTTCTACCTCTGTGCAAAATTTCATTTATGGACATCTTTATCTACCCACCAGATCCAAGGGATATATCCGAATTTGCTTTAAAAATTCCCTTTAAATCCATTTTTTGGCAACTTGGAACGTTTGTAAGTAATTTTTAAATATGTCAGATGAAAGGAAATTGTTTTTTCTTCCTCTGTGCAAAATTTCATTAATGGACATCTTTATCTACCCACCAGCTCCAAAGTTTATATCCGAATTTGCGTCAAAAATTTCCTCAAAATCCATTTTTTGGCCACTAGGAACGTTTGTAAGTAGATTTTGAATATGCCAGATAAAAGAGAATTGTTTTTTCTACCTTTGTGCAAAATTTCATTTATGAACATCTTTATTTACCCACCAGCTCAAAAGGATATATCCAAATTTGCGTCAAAAATTTCCTTAAAATCCATTTTTTGTCCACTCGGAACATTTGTAAGTAGATTTTAAATTAGCCAGATAAAAGAAAATGGGTTTTTGTACCACTGTGCAAAATTTCATTTATGGACATCTTTATCTACCCACCAGCTCCAAAGGATATATCCGAATTTGCGTCGAAAATTTATTTAAAATAAATTTTTTGGCCACTCGAAAAGTTTGTGAGTAGATTTTGAATATGCCAGATAAAAGAGAATTTTTTTTTCTACCTCTGTGCAAAATTTCATTTATGGACATTTTTATCTACCCACCAGCTCCAAAGGATATATCCGAATTTGCGTCGAAAATTTATTTAAAATCCATTTTTTAGCCACTCTGATCGTTGGTAAGTAGATTTTGAATATGCCAGATAAAAAAGAATTATTTTTTCTACCTTTGTGCAAAATTTTATTTATAAACATCTTTATTTACCCACCAGCTCCAAAGGATATATCCGAATTTGCGTCAAAAATTCCCTTAAAATCCATTTTTTGGCCACTCGGAACGTTTGTAAGTAGATTTTAAATATGCCATATAAAAGAAAATTGTTTTTTCTACCTCTGTGCAAAATTTCTATTATGGACATCTTTATCTACCCACCAGCTCCAAAGGATATATCCGAATTTGCCTTAAAAATTCCCTTAAAATTCATTTTTTGGCCACTCGAAACGTTTGTAAGTAAAGTTTTGAATATGTTAGATGAAAGAAAATTGTTTTTTCTTCCTCTGTGCTAAATTTTATTGATGGACATCTTTATCTACCCACCAGCTCCAAGGGATATATCCGAATTTGCGTTAAAAATTCCCTTAAAATCCATTTTTTGGCAACTTGGAACGTTTGTAAGTAATTTTAGAATATGCCAGATAAAAGAAAATTGTTTTTTCTACGTCTGTGCAAAATTTCTTTATGGACATATTTATCTACCCACCAGCTCCAAAGGATATATCCGAATTTGCGTTAAAAATTCCCTTCTAATCCATTTTTTGGCAACTTGGAACGTTTGTAAATAGATTTTAGAAGATGCCAGATAAAATAAAATTTTTTTTTCTACCTCTGTGCAAAATTTCTTTATGGACATCTTTATCTACCCACCAGCTTCAAGGGATATATCCGAATTTGCGTTAAAAATTCCCTTTAAATCCATTTTTTGGCAACTTGGAACGTTTGTAAGTAGATTTTATATATGCCATATAAAAGAAATTTGTTTTTTTTCCCTCTGTGCAAAATTTCATTTATGGACATCTTTATCTACCCACCAGCTCCAAGAAATATATCCGAATTTGCGTTAAAAACTCCCTTAAAATCCATTTTTTGGCAACTTGGAACGTTTGTAAGTAATTTTTGAATATGTCAGATGAAAGAAAATTGTTTTTTCTTCCTCTGTGCAAAATTTCATTGATGGACATCTTTATCTACCCACCAGCTCCAAAGGATATATCCGAATTTGCGTCAAAAATTCCCTTAAAATCCATTTTTTGGCAACTTGTAACGTTTGTAAGTAATTTTTGAATATGTCAGATGAAAGAGAATTGTATTTTCTACTTCTGTGCAAAATTTCACTTATGGACATCTTTATCTACCCACCAGCTCCAAGGGATATATCCGAATTTGCGTTAAAAATTCCCTTAAAATCCATTTTTTGGCAACTTGGAACGTTTGTAAGTAACTTTTGAATATGTCAGATGAAAGAGAATTGTTTTTTCTACCTCTGTGCAAAGTTTTATTGATGGAAATGTTTATCTACCCACCAGCTCCAAAGGATATATCCGAATTTGCGTTAAAAATTTCCTTAAAATCCATTTTTTGGCCACTAGGAACGTTTGTAAGTAGATTTTGAATATGCCAGATAAAAGAGAATTGTTTGTTTTACCTTTGTGCAAAATTTCATTTATGGACATCTTTATCTACCCACCAGCTCCAAAGGATATATCCGAATTTGCGTCAAAAATTCCCTTAAAATCCATTTTTTGGCCACTCGGAACGTTTGTAAGTAGATTTTAAATATGCCATATAAAAGAAAATTGTTTTTTC
Source organism: Ophraella communa (assembly GCA_035357415.1). Taxonomy (NCBI): domain Eukaryota; kingdom Metazoa; phylum Arthropoda; class Insecta; order Coleoptera; family Chrysomelidae; genus Ophraella; species Ophraella communa. The sequence continues at coordinate 28,482,069 of CM068986.1, forward strand.
TACCTCTGTGCAAAATTTCTATTATGGACATCTTTACCTACCCACCAGCTCCAAGGGATATATTCAAATTTGCGTTAAAAATTCCCTTAAAATCCATTTTTTGGCAACTTGGAACGTTTGTAAGTAATTTTTGAATATGTTAGATGAAAGAGAATTGTTTTTTCTTCCTCTGTGCAACATTTCATTGATGGACATCTTTATCTACCCACCAGCTCCAAAGGATATATCCGAATTTGCGTTAAAAATTCCCTTAAAATCCAATTTTTGGCCACTCGGAACGTTTGTAAGTAATTTTAGAATATGCCAGATAAAAGAAAATTGTTTTTTCTACGTCTGTGCAAAATTTCTTTATGGACATATTTATCTACCCACCAGCTCCAAAGGATATATCCGAATTTGCGTTAAAAATTCCTTTAAAATCCATTTTTTGGCCACTCGGAACGTTTGTAAGTAATTTTAGAATCTGCTAGATAAAAGAAAATTGTTTTTTTTACCCCTGTGCAAAATTTCATTTATGGACATCTTTATCTACCCACCAGCTCCAAGAGATATATCCGAATTTGCGTTAAAAATTCCCTTAAAATCCATTTTTTGGCAACTTGGAACGTTTGTAAGTAATTTTTGAATATGTCAGATGAAAGAGAATTGTTTTTTATTCCCCTGTGCTAAATTTCATTGATGGACATCTTTATCTACCCACCAGCTCCAAGGGATATATTCAAATTTGCGTTAAAAATTCCCTTAAAATCCATTTTCTGGCAACTTGGAACGTTTGTAAGTAATTTTATAATATGCCAGATAAAAGAAAATTGTTTTTTCTACCTCTGTGCAAAATTTCTTTGTGGACATATTTATCTACCCACCAGCTCCAAGGGATATATCAGAATTTGCGTCGAAAATTTATTTAAAATCCATTTTTTAGCCACTCTGACCGTTGGTAAGTAGATTTTAAATATGCCAGATAAAAAAGAATTATTTTTTCTACCTTTGTGCAAAATTTCATTTATGATTATCTTTATTTACCCACCACCTCCAAAGGATATATCCGAATTTGCGTCAAAAATTCCCTTAAAATCCATTTTTTGGCCACTCGGAACGTTTGTAAGTAGATTTTAAATATGCCATATAAAAGAAAATTGTTTTTTCTACCTCTGTGCAAAATTTTATTTATGGACATCTTTATCTACCCACCAGCTCCAAAGGATATATTCGAATTTGCGTTAAAAATTCCCTTAAAATTCATTTTTTGGCCACTCGGAACGTTTGTAAGTAATTTTAGAATATGTCAGATAAAAGAAAATTGTTTTTTCTACCTCTGTGCAAAATTTCATTTATGGACATCTTTATCTACCCACCAGCTCCAAAGTATATATCCGAATTTGCGTTAAAAATTCTCTTAAAATCCATTTTTTGGCCACTCGGAACGTTTGTAAGTAATTTAAGAATATGCCAGATAAAAGAGAATTGTTTTTTCTACCTTTGCGCAAAATTTCATTCATGGACATCTTTATCTACACACCAGCTCCAAAGGATATATCCGAATTTGCGTTAAAAATATCCCTAAAATCCATTTTTTGGTCACTCGGAACGTTTGTAAGTAGATTTTAAATATGCCATATAAAGGAAAATTGGTTTTTTTACCTCTGTGCAAAATTTCATTTATGGACATCTTTATCTACCCACCAGCTCCAAGGGATATATCCGAATTTGCGTCGAAAATTTATTTAAAATAAATTTTTTGGCCACTCGAAAAGTTTGTAAGTAATTTTAGAATATGCCAGATAAAAAAGAATTGTTTTTTCTACCTCTGTGCAAAATTTCATGCATGGACATCTTTATCTACACACCAGCTCCAAAGGATATATCCGAATTTGCGTCGAAAATTTATTTAAAATCCATTTTTTAGCCACTTTGACCGTTGGTAAGTAGATTTTGAATATGCCAGATAAAAGAGAATTGTTTTTTCTACCTTTTTGCAAAATTTCATTTATAAACATCTTTATTTACCCACCAGCTCCAAAGGATATATCCGAATTTGCGTCAAAAATTCCCTTAAAATCCATTTTTTGGCCACTCGGAACGTTTGTAAGTAGATTTTAAATATGCCATATAAAAGAAAATTGTTTTTTCTACCTCTGTGCAAAATTTCTATTATGGACATCTTTACCTACCCACCAGCTCCAAGGGATATATTCAAATTTGCGTTAAAAATTCCCTTAAAATCCATTTTTTGGCAACTTGGAACGTTTGTAAGTAATTTTTGAATATGTTAGATGAAAGAGAATTGTTTTTTCTTCCTCTGTGCAACATTTCATTGATGGACATCTTTATCTACCCACCAGCTCCAAAGGATATATCCGAATTTGCCTTAAAAATTCCCTTAAAATCCATTTTTTGGCCACTCGAAACGTTTGTAAGTAATTTTAGAATATGCCAGATAAAAGAAAATTGTTTTTTTTACGTCTGTGCAAAATTTCTTCATGGACATATTTATCTACCCACCAGCTCCAAAGGATATATCCGAATTTGCGTTAAAAATTCCTTTAAAATCCATTTTTTGGCCACTCGGAAAGTTTGTAAGTAATTTTAGAAGATGCCAGATAAAAGAAAATTGTTTTTGCTACCTCTGTGCAAAATTTCTTTATGGACATCTTTATCTACCCACCAGCTTCAAGGGATATATCCGAATTTGCGTTAAAAATTCCCTTAAAATCCGTTTTTTGGCAACTTGGAACGTTTGTAAGTAGATTTTAAATATGCCATATAAAAGAAAATTGTTTTTTCTCCCTCTGTGCAAAATTTTATTTATGGACATCTTTATCTACCCACCAGCTCCAAGGGATATATCCAAATTTGCGTTAAAAACTCCCTTAAAATCCATTTTTTGGCAACTTGGAACGTTTGTAAGTAATTTTTGAATATGTCAGATAAAAGAAAATTTTTTTTTCTTTCTCTGTGCAAAATTTTATTAATGGACATCTTTATCTACCTACCAGCTCCAAAGGTTATATCCGAATTTGCGTTAAAAATTCCCTTAAAGTCCATTTTTTGGCAACTTGGAACGTTTGTAAGTAATTTTTGAATATGTCAGATGAAAGAGAATTGATTTTTTCTACCTTTGTGCAAAATTTCATTTATGGACATCTTTATCTACCCACCAGCTTCAAGGGATATATCCGAATTTGCTTTAAAAATTCCCTTAAAATCCATTTTTTGGCAACTTGGAACGTTTGTAAGTAATTTTTGAATATGTCAGATGAAAGAAAATTTTTTTTTCTTTCTCTGTGCAAAATTTTATTAATGGACATCTTTATCTACCCACCAGCTCCAAGGGATATATCCGAATTTGCGTTAAAAATTCCCTTAAAATCCATTTTTTGGCAACTTGGAACGTTTGTAAGTAATTTTTGAATATTTTAGATGAAAGAGAATTGATTTTTCTTTCTCTGTGCAAAATTTCATTGATGGACATCTTTATCTACCCACCAGCTCCAAAGTTTATATCCGAATTTGCGTCAAAAATTTCCTCAAAATACATTTTTTGGCCACCAGAAACGTTTGTAAGTAGATTTTGAATATGCCAGATAAAAAAGAATTGTTTTTTCTACCTTTGTGCAAAATTTCATTTATGAACATCTTTATTTACCCACCAGCTCAAAAGGATATATCCAAATTTGCGTCAAAAATTTCCTTAAAATCCATTTTTTGTCCACTCGGAACATTTGTAAGTAGATTTTAAATTAGCCAGATAAAAGAAAATGGGTTTTTGTACCACTGTGCAAAATTTCATTTATGGACATCTTTATCTACCCACCAGCTCCAAAGGATATATCCGAATTTGCGTCGAAAATGTATTTAAAATAAATTTTTTGGCCACTCGAAAAGTTTGTAAGTAGATTTTAAATATGCCAGATAAAAGAGAATTTTTTTTTCTACCTCTGTGCAAAATTTCATTTATGGACATTTTTATCTACCCACCAGCTCCAAAGGATATATCCGAATTTGCGTCGAAAATTTATTTAAAATCCATTTTTTAGCCACTCTGATCGTTGGTAAGTAGATTTTGACTATGCCAGATAAAAAAGAATTATTTTTTCTACCTTTGTGCAAAATTTTATTTATAAACATCTTTATTTACCCACCAGCTCCAAAGGATATATCCGAATTTGCGTCAAAAATTCCCTTAAAATCCATTTTTTGGCCACTCGGAACGTTTGTAAGTAGATTTTAAATATGCCATATAAAAGAAAATTGTTTTTTCTACCTCTGTGCAAAATTTCTATTATGGACATCTTTACCTACCCACCAGCTCCAAGGGATATATTCAAATTTGCGTTAAAAATTCCCTTAAAATCCATTTTTTGGCAACTTGGAACGTTTGTAAGTAATTTTTGAATATGTTAGATGAAAGAGAATTGTTTTTTCTTCCTCTGTGCAACATTTCATTGATGGACATCTTTATCTACCCACCAGCTCCAAAGGATATATCCGAATTTGCCTTAAAAATTCCCTTAAAATTCATTTTTTGGCCACTCGAAACGTTTGTAAGTAATTTTAGAATATGCCAGATAAAAGAAAATTGTTTTTTCTACGTCTGTGCAAAATTTCTTTATGGACATATTTATCTACCCACCAGCTTCAAAGGATATATCCGAATTTGCGTCAAAAATTTATTTAAAATCCATTTTTTAGCCACTTTGACCGTCGGTAAGTAATTTTAGAATATGCCAGATAAAAGAAAATTGTTTTTGCTACCTCTGTGGAAAATTTCTTTATCAACATCTTTATCTACCCACCAGCTTCAAGGGATATATCCGAATTTGCGTTAAAAATTCCCTTAAAATCCATTTTTTGGCAACTTGGAACGTTTGTAATTCATTTTTGAATATGTCAGATGAAAGCAAATTTTTTTTTCTTTCTCTGTGCAAAATTTTATTAATGGACATCTTTATCTACCCACCAGCTCCAAGGGATATATCCGAATTTGCGTTAAAAATTCCCTTAAAATCCATTTTTTGGCAACTTGGAACGTTTGTAAGTAGATTTTAAATATGCCATATAAAAGAAAATTGTTTTTTCTACCTCTGTGCAAAATTTCATTTATGGACATCTTTATCTACCCACCAGCTCCAAGGGATATATCCGAATTTGCGTCGAAAATTTATTTAAAATCCATTTTTTAGCCACTCTGACCATCGGTAAGTAGATTTTGAATATGCCAGATAAAAAAGAATTATTTTTTTTAACATTGTGCAAAATTTTATTTATGAACATCTTTATTTACCCACCAGCTCCAAAGGATATATCCGAATTTGCCTCAAAAATTCCCTTAAAATCCATTTTTTGGCCACTCGGAACGTTTGTAAGTAGATTTTAAATATGCCATATAAAAGAAAATTGTTTTTTCTACCTCTGTGCAAAATTTCATTTATGGACATCTTTATCTACCCACCAGCTCCAAGGGATATATCCGAATTTGCGTTAAAAATTCCCTTAAAATCCATTTTTTGGCCACTCGGAACGTTTGTAAGTAATTTTAGAATATGCCAGATAAAAGAGAATTGTTTTTTCTACCTCTGTGCAAAATTTTATTTATGGACATCTTTATCTACCCACCAGCTCCAAGGGATATATCCGAATTTGCGTTAAAAATTTCCTTAAAATCCATTTTTTGGCAACTTGGAACGTTTGTAAGTAATTTTTAAATATGTCAGATGAAAGAGAATTGTTTTTTCTTCCTCTGTGCAAAATTTCATTGATGGACATCTTTATCTACCCACCAGCTCCAAAGGATATATCCGAATTTGCGTTAAAAATTCCCTTAAAATTAATTTTTGGCCACTCGGAACGTTTGTAAGTAATTTTAGAATATGCCAGATAAAAGAAAATTGTTTTTTCTACGTCTGTGCAAAATTTCTTTATGGACATATTTATCTACCCACCAGCTCCAAAGGATATATCCGAATTTGCGTTAAAAATTTATTTAAAATCCATTTTTTAGCCACTCTGACCATCGGTAAGTAGATTTTGAATATGCCAGATAAAAAAGAATTATTTTTTTTAACATTGTGCAAAATTTTATTTATGAACATCTTTATTTACCCACCAGCTCCAAAGGATATATCCGAATTTGCCTCAAAAATTCCCTTAAAATCCATTTTTTGGCCACTCGGAACGTTTGTAAGTAGATTTTAAATATGCCATATAAAAGAAAATTGTTTTTTCTACCTCTGTGCAAAATTTCATTTATGGACATCTTTATCTACCCACCAGCTCCAAGGGATATATCCGAATTTGCGTTAAAAATTCCCTTAAAATCCATTGTTCGGCCACTCGGAACGTTTGTAAGTAATTTTAGAATATGCCAGATAAAAGAGAATTGTTTTTTTTTGCTCTGTGCAAAATTTTATTTATGGACATCTTTATCTACACACCAGCTCCAAGGGATATATCCGAATTTGCGTTAAAAATTTCATTAAGGATAATAAAAAACTCTTCGTTTTAACAAAACTTCCAATATTTATTAAAAAATTGCTTTTTTAAAGGATCAATGACAGCTGTTTCGCTATGAAGCATCGTCAGATTGACATTTAAGTTACAATTTAGTTAAAAATTTCCTTAAAATCCATTTTTTGGCAACTTGGAACGTTTGTAAGTAATTTTTAAATATGTCAGATGAAAGAGAATTGTTTTTTCTTTCTCTGTGCAAAATTTCATTGATGGACATCTTTATCTACCCACCAGCTCCAAAGGATATATCCGAATTTGCGTTAAAAATTCCCTTAAAATTAATTTTTTGGCCACTCGGAACGTTTGTAAGTAATTTTAGAATATGCCAGATAAAAGAAAATTGTTTTTTCTACGTCTGTGCAAAATTTCTTTATGGACATATTTATCTACCCACCAACTCCAAAGGATATATCCGAATTTGCGTTAAAAATTCCTTTAAAATTCATTTTTTGGCCACTCGGAAGGTTTGTAAGTAATTTAGAAGATGCCAGATAAAAGAAAATTGTTTTTGCTACCTCTGTGCAAAATTTCTTTATGGACATCTTTATCTACCCACCAGCTTCAAGGGATATATCCGAATTTGCGTTAAAAATTCCCTTAAAATCCATTTTTTGGCAACTTAAAACGTTTGTAAGTAGATTTTAAATATGCCATATAAAAGAAAATTGTTTTTTCTCCCTCTGTGCAAAATTTCATTTATGGACATCTTTATCTACCCACCAGCTCCAAGGGATATATCCGAATTTGCCTTAAAAACTCCCTTAAAATCCATTTTTTGGCAACTTGAAACGTTTGTAAGTAATTTTTGAATATGTCAGATTAAAGAGAATTGTTTTTTCTTCCTCTGTGCAAAATTTCATTAATGAAAATCTTTATCTACCCACCAGCTCCAAGGGATATATCCGAATTTGCGTTAAAAATTCCCTTAAAATCCATTTTTGGCAACTTGGAACGTTTGTAAGTAATTTTTGAATATTTTAGATGAAAGAGAATTGTTTTTTCTTTCTCTATGCAAAATTTCATTGATGGACATCTTTATCTACCCACCAGCTCCAAAGGATATATCCGAATTTGCGTCGAAAATTTATTTAAAATCCATTTTTTAGCCACTCTGACCGTTGGTAAGTAGATTTTGAATATGCCAGATAAAAAAGAAATATTTTTTTTACCTCTGTGCAAAATTTCATTGATGGACATTTTCATCTACCCACCAGCTTCAAGGGATATATCCGAATTTGCGTCGAAAATTTATTTAAAATCCATTTTTTGGCCACTCGGAAAGTTTGTAAGTAATTTTAGAAGATGCCAGATAAAAGAAAATTGTTTTTTCTACCTCTGTGCAAAATTTTATTTATGGACATCTTTATCTACCCACCAGCTTCAAGGGATATATCCGAATTTGCGTTAAAAATTCCCTTTAAATCCATTTTTTGGCAACTTGGAACGTTTGTAAGTAGATTTTAAATATGCCATATAAAAGAAAATTGTTTTTTCTCCCTCTGTGCAAAATTTTATTTATGGACATCTTTATCTACCCACCAGCTCCAAGGGATATATTCGAATTTGCGTTAAAAACTTCCTTAAAATCCATTTTTTGGCAACTTGGAACGTTTGTAAGTAATTTTTGACTATGTCAGATAAAAGAGAATTTTTTTTTCTACCTCTGTGCAAAATTTCATTTATGGACATTTTTATCTACCCACCAGCTCCAAAGGATATATCCGAATTTGCGTCAAAAATTTATTTTAAATCCATTTTTTAGCCACTCTGATCGTTGGTAAGTAGATTTTGACTATGCCAGATAAAAAAGAATTATTTTTTCTACCTTTGTGCAAAATTTTATTTATAAACATCTTTATTTACCCACCAGCTCCAAAGGATATATCCGAATTTGCGTCAAAAATTCCCTTAAAATCCATTTTTTGGCCACTCGGAACGTTTGTAAGTAGATTTTAAATATGCCATATAAAAAAATAATTGTTTTTTCTACCTTTGTGCAAAATTTCATTGATGGACATCTTTATCTACCCACCAGCTCCAAAGGATATATCCGAATTTGCGTTAAAAATTCCCTTAAAATTAATTTTTTGGCCACTCGGAGCGTTTGTAAGTAATTTTAGAATATGCCAGATAAAAGAAAATTGTTTTTTCTACGTCTGTGCAAAATTTCTTTATGGACATATTTATCTACCCACCAACTCCAAAGGATATATCCGAATTTGCGTTAAAAATTCCTTTAAAATTCATTTTTTGGCCACTCGGAAGATTTGTAAGTAATTTAGAAGATGCCAGATAAAAGAAAATTGTTTTTGCTACCTCTGTGCAAAATTTCTTTATGGACATCTTTATCTACCCACCAGCTTCAAGGGATATATCCGAATTTGCGTTAAAAATTCCCTTAAAATCCATTTTTTGGCAACTTAAAACGTTTGTAAGTAGATTTTAAATATGCCATATAAAAGAAAATTGTTTTTTCTCCCTCTGTGCAAAATTTCATTTATGGACATCTTAACTACCCACCAGCTCCAAGGGATATATCCGAATTTGCCTTAAAAACTCCCTTAAAATCCATTTTTTGGCAACTTGAAACGTTTGTAAGTAATTTTTGAATATGTCAGATTAAAGAGAATTGTTTTTTCTTCCTCTGTGCAAAATTTCATTAATGAAAATCTTTATCTACCCACCAGCTCCAAGGGATATATCCGAATTTGCGTTAAAAATTCCCTTAAAATCCATTTTTGGCAACTTGGAACGTTTGTAAGTAATTTTTGAATATTTTAGATGAAAGAGAATTGTTTTTTCTTTCTCTATGCAAAATTTCATTGATGGACATCTTTATCTACTTACCAGCTCCAAAGGATATATCCGAATTTGCGTCGAAAATTTATTTAAAATCCATTTTTTAGCCACTCTGACCGTTGGTAAGTAGATTTTGAATATGCCAGATAAAAAAAAAATTGTTTTTTTTACGTCTGTGCAAAATTTCTTTATGGACATATTTATCTACCCACCAGCTCCAAAGGATATATCCGAATTTGCGTTAAAAATTCCTTTAAAATCCATTTTTTGGCCACTCGGAAAGTTTGTAAGTAATTTTAGAAGATGCCAGATAAAAGAAAATTGTTTTTGCTACCTCTGTGCAAAATTTCTTTATGGACATCTTTATCTACCCACCAGCTTCAAGGGATATATCCGAATTTGCGTTAAAAATTCCCTTAAAATCCATTTTTTGGCAACTTGGAACGTTTGTAAGTAGATTTTAAATATGCCATATAAAAGAAAATTGTTTTTTCTTCCTCCGTACAAAATTTTATTTATGGACATCTTTATCTACCCACCAGCTCCAAGAGATATATCCGAATTTGCGTTAAAAATTCCCTTAAAATCCATTTTTTGGCAACTTGGAACGTTTGTAAGTAATTTTTGACTATGTCAGATAAAAGAGAATTTTTTTTTCTACCTCTGTGCAAAATTTCATTTATGGACATTTTTATCTACCCACCAGCTCCAAAGGATATATCCGAATTTGCGTCAAAAATTTATTTAAAATCCATTTTTTGGCCACTCTGACCGTGGGTATGTAGATTTTGAATATGCCAGATAAGGAAGAATTATTTTTTCTACCTTTTTGCAAAATTTCATTCATGAACATCTTTATTTACACACCAGCTCCAAATGATATATCCAAATTTGCGTCAATAATTCCCTTAAAATCCATTTTTTGGCCACTCGGAACGTTTGTAAGTAGATTTTAAATATGCCATATAAAAGAAAATTGTTTTTTCTACCTTTGTGCAAAATTTCATTTATGGACATCTTTATCTACCCACCAGCTCCAAGGGATATATCCGAATTTGCGTTAAAAATTCCCTTAAAATCCATTTTTTGGCAACTTGGAACGTTTGTAAGTAATTTTTGAATATGTTAGATGAAAGAAAATTGTTTTTTCTACCTCTGTGCTAAATTTCATTTATGAACATCTTTATTTACCCACCAGCTCCAAAGGATATATCCGAATTTGCCTTAAAAATTCCCTTAAAATTCATTTTTTGGCCACTCGAAACGTTTGTAAGTAATTTTAGAATATGCCAGATAAAAGAAAATTGTTTTTTCTACGTCTGTGCAAAATTTCTTTATGGACATATTTATCTAACCACCAGCTCCAAAGGATATATCCGAATTTGCGTTAAAAATTCCTTTAAAATCCATTTTTTGGCCACTCGGAACAATTGTAAGTAATTTTAGAAGATGCCAGATAAAAGAAAATTGTTTTTGCTACCTCTGTGCAAAATTTCTTTATGGACATCTTTATCTACTCACCAGCTTCAAGGGATATATCCGAATTTGCGTTAAAAATTCCTTTATAATCCATTTTTTGGCAACTTGGAACGTTTGTAAGTAGATTTTAAATATGCCATATAAAAGAAAATTGTTTTTTCTACCTCTGTGCAAAATTTCATTTATGGACATCTTTATCTACCCACCAGCTTCAAGGGATATATCCGAATTTGCTTTAAAAATTCCCTTAAAATCCATTTTTTGGCAACTTGGAACGTTTGTAAGTAATTTTTGAATATGTCAGATAAAAGAAAATTTTTTTTTCTTTCTCTGTGCAAAATTTTATTAATGGACATCTTTATCTACCCACCAGCTCCAAGGGATATATACGAATTTGCGTTAAAAATTCCCTTAAAATCCATTTTTTGGCAACTGGGAACGTTTGTAAGTAATTTTTGAATATGTCAGATGAAAGAGAATTCTTTTTTCTACCTCTTTGCAAAATTTCATTCATGGACATTTTCATCTACCCACCAGCTCAAAAGGATATATCCGAATTTGCGTTAAAAATTCCCTTAAAATCCATTTTTTGGCAACTTGGAACGTTTGTAAGTAATTTTTGAATATGTCAGATAAAAGAGAATTGTTTTTTATTTCTCTGTGCAAAATTTCATTGATGGACATCTTTATCTACCCACCAGCTCCAAAGGATATATCCGAATTTGCGTTAAAAATTCCCTTAAAATCCATTTTCTGGCAACTTGGAACGTTTGTAAGTAATTTTAGAATATGCCAGATAAAAGAAAATTGTTTTTTCTACCTCTGTGCAAAATTTCTTTGTGGACATAATTATCTACCCACCAGCTCCAAAGTTTATATCCGAATTTGCGTCAAAAATTCCCTCAAAATCCATTTTTTGGCCACTAGGAACGTTTGTAAGTAGATTTTGAATATGCCAAATAAAAAAAAATTGTTTTTTCTACCTTTGTGCAAAATTTCATTTATAAACATCTTTATTTACCTACCAGCTCAAAAGGATATATCCAAATTTGCGTCAAAAATTTCCTTAAAATCCATTTTTTGTCCACTCGGAACATTTGTAAGTAGATTTTAAATGAGCCAGATAAAAGAAAATGGGTTTTTGTACCACTGTGCAAAATTTCCTTTATGGACATCTTTATCTACCCACCAGCTCCAAAGGATATATCCGAATTTGCGTCGAAAATTTATTTAAAATAAATTTTTTGGCAACTTGGAACGTTTGTAAGTAATTTTAGAATATGCCAGATAAAAGGGAATTATTTTTTCTACCTCTGTGCAAAATTTCATGCATGGACATCTTTATCTACACACCAGCTCCAAAGGATATATCCGAATTTGCGTCGAAAATTTATTTAAAATCCATTTTTTAGCCACTTTGACCGTTGGTAAGTAGATTTTGAATATGCCAGATAAAAGAGAATTGTTTTTTCTACCTTTTTGCAAAATTTCATTTATGGACATCTTTATCTACCCACCAGCTCCAAAGGATATATCCGAATTTGCGTCAAAAATTCCCTTAAAATCCAATTTTTGGCCACTCGGAACGTTTGTAAGTAATTTTAGAATATGCTAGATAAAAAAAATTGTTTTTTCTACCTCTGTGTAAAATTTTATTAATGGACATCGTCCTCTACCCACCAGCTCCAAAGGATATATCCGAATTTGCGTTAAAAATTCCCTTAAAATCCAATTTTTGGCTACTCGAAACGTTTGTAAGTAATTTTTGAATATATCAGAGGAAAAAAAATTGTTTTATCTGCCTCTGTGCAAAAGTTCATTTATGGAGATCTTCATCTACCCACCAGCTCCAAAGGATATATCCGAATTTGCGGTAAAAATTCCCTTAAAATCCATTTTTTGGCCATTTGGAACGTTTGTAAGTAATTTTAGAATATGCCAGATAAAAGAAAATTGTTTTTTCTACCTCTGTGCAAAATTTCTTTGTGGACATATTTATCTACCCACCAGCTCCAAGGGATATATCCGAATTTGCGTTAAAAATTCCCTTAAAATCCATTTTTTGGCAACTTGGAACGTTTGTAAGTAATTTTTGAATGTTTTAGATGAAAGAGAATTGATTTTTCTTTCTCTATGCAAAATTTCATTGATGGACATCTTTATCTACCCACCAGCTCCAAAGGATATATCCGAATTTGCGTCGAAAATTTATTTAAAATCCATTTTTTAGCCACTCTGACCGTTGGTAAGTAGATTTTGAATATGCCAGATAAAAAAGAATTATTTTTTTTACCTTTGTGCAAAATTTTATTTATGAACATCTTTATTTACCCACCAGCTCCAAAGGATATATCCGAATTTGCCTCAAAAATTCCCTTAAAATCCATTTTTTGGCCACTCGGAACGTTTGTAAGTAGATTTTAAATATGCCATATAAAAGAAAATTGTTTTTTCTACCTCTGTGCAAAATTTCATTTATGGACATCTTTATCTACCCACCAGCTCCAAGGGATATATCCGAATTTGCGTTAAAAATTTCCTTAAAATCCATTTTTTGGCAACTTGGAACGTTTGTAAGTAATTTTTAAATATGCCAGATAAAAGAGAATTGTTTTTTCTACCTCTGTGCAAAATTTCATTGATGGACATCTTTATCTACCCACCAGCTCCAAAGGATATATCCGAATTTGCGTTAAAAATTCCCTTAAAATTAATTTTTTGGCCACTCGGAACGTTTGTAAGTAATTTAAGAATATGCCAGATAAAAGAAAATTGTTTTTTTTACGTCTGTGCAAAATTTCTTTATGGACATATTTATCTACCCACCAACTCCAAAGGATATATCCGAATTTGCGTTAAAAATTCCTTTAAAATTCATTTTTTGGCCACTCGGAAGGTTTGTAAGTAATTTTAGAAGATGCCAGATAAAAGAAAATTGTTTTTGCTACCTCTGTGCAAAATTTCTTTATGGACATCTTTATCTACCCACCAGCTTCAAGGGATATATCCGAATTTGCGTTAAAAATTTCCTTAAAATCCATTTTTTGGCAACTTAAAACGTTTGTAAGTAGATTTTAAATATGCCATATAAAAGAAAATTGTTTTTTCTCCCTCTGTGCAAAATTTCATTTATGGACATCTTTATCTACCCACCAGCTCCAAGGGATATATCCGAATTTGCGTTAAAAACTCCCTTAAAATCCATTTTTTGGCAACTTGGAACGTTTGTAAGTAATTTTTGAATATGTCAGATGAAAGAGAATTGTTTTTTATTCCTCTGTGCAAAATTTCATTAATGGACATCTTTATCTACCCACCAGCTCCAAGAGATATATCCGAATTTGCGTTAAAAATTCCCTTAAAATCCATTTTTTGGCAACTTGGAACGTTTGTAAGTAATTTTTGAATATGACAGATGAAAGAGAATTGTTTTTTCTTTCTCTATGCAAAATTTCATTGATGGACATCTTTATCTACCCACCAGCTCCAAAGGATATATCCGAATTTGCGTCGAAAATTTATTTAAAATCCATTTTTTAGCCACTCTGACCGTTGGTAAGTAGATTTTGAATATGCCAGATAAAAAAAAATTGTTTTTTCTACGTCTGTGCAAAATTTCTTTATGGACATATTTATCTACCCACCAGCTCCAAAGGATATATCCGAATTTGCGTTAAAAATTCCTTTAAAATCCATTTTTTGGCCACTCGGAAAGTTTGTAAGTAATTTTAGAAGATGCCAGATAAAAGAAAATTGTTTTTGCTACCTCTGTGCAAAATTTCTTTATGGACATCTTTATCTACCCACCAGCTTCAAGGGATATATCCGAATTTGCGTTAAAAATTCCCTTAAAATCCATTTTTTGGCAACTTGGAACGTATGTAAGTAGATTTTAAATATGCCATATAAAAGAAAATTGTTTTTTCTCCCTCCGTACAAAATTTTATTTATGGACATCTTTATCTACCCACCAGCTCCAAGGGATATATTCGAATTTGCGTTAAAAACTTCCTTAAAATCCATTTTTTGGCAACTTGGAACGTTTGTAAGTAATTTTTGACTATGTCAGATAAAAGAGAATTGTTTTTTCTTCCTCTGTGCTAAATTTCATTGATGGACATCTTTATCTACCCACCAGCTCCAAGGGATATATCCGAATTTGCGTTAAAAATTCCCTTAAAATCCATTTTTTGGCAACTTGGAACGTTTGTAAGTAATTTTTAAATATGACAGATGAAAGAGAATTGTTTTTTCTTCCTCTATGCAAAATTTCATTGATAGACATCTTTATCTACCCACCAGCTCCAAAGGATATATCCGAATTTGCGTCGAAAATTTATTTAAAATCCATTTTTTGGCCACTCAGAAAGTTTGTAAGTAATTTTAGAAGATGCCAGATAAAAGAAAATTGTTTTTGCTACCTCTGTGCAAAATTTCTTTATGGACATCTTTATCTACCCACCAGCTTCAAGCGATATATCCGAATTTGCGTTAAAAATTCCCTTAAAATCCATTTTTTGGCAACTTGGATCGTTTGTAAGTAGATTTTAAATATGCAATATAAAAAAAAATTGTTTTTTCTCCCTCTGTGCAAAATTTTATTTATGGACATCTTTATCTACCCACCAGCTCCAAGGGATATATCCGAATTTGCGTTAAAAACTTCCTTAAAATCCATTTTTTGGCAACTTGGAACGTTTGTAAGTAATTTTTGAATATGTCAGATGAAAGAGAATTGTTTTTTCTTCCTCTGTGCAAAATTTCATTGATGGACATCTTTATCTATCCACCAGCTCCAAGGGATATATCCGAATTTGCGTTAAAAATTCCCTTAAAATCCATTTTTTGGCAACTTGGAACGTTTGTAAGTAATTTTTGAATATGACAGATGAAAGAGAATTGTTTTTTCTTCCTCTATGCAAAATTTCATTGATGGACATCTTTATCTACCCACCAGCTCCAAAGGATATATCCGAATTTGCGTCGAAAATTTATTTAAAATCCATTTTTTAGCCACTCTGACCGTAGGTACGTAGATTTTGAATATGCCAGATAAAAAAAAAATATTTTTTCTACCTTTGTGCAAAATTTCATTTATGAACATCTTTATTTACCCACCAGCTCCAAAGGATATATCCGAATTTGCGTTAAAAATTCCTTTAAAATCCATTTTTTGGCCACTCGGAAAGTTTGTAAGTAATTTTTGAATATGTCAGATGAAAGAGAATTGTTTTTTATTCCTCTGTGCAAAATTTCATTGATGGACATCTTTATCTACCCACCAGCTCCAAAGGATATATCCGAATTTGCGTTAAAAATTCCCTTAAAATCCAATTTTTGGCCACTCGAAACGTTTGTAAGTAATTTTGGAATATGCTAGATAAAAGAAAATTGTTTTTTCTACCTCTGTGCAAAATTTCATTGACAGACATCTTTATCTACCTACCAGCTCCAAAGGATATATCCGAATTTGCGTCGAAAATTTATTTAAAATCCATTTTTTAGCCACTCTGATCGTTGGTAAGTAGATTTTGACTATGCCAGATAAAAAAGAATTATTTTTTCTACCTTTGTGCAAAATTTTATTTATAAACATCTTTATTTACCCACCAGCTCCAAAGGATATATCCGAATTTGCGTCAAAAATTCCCTTAAAATCCATTTTTTGGCCACTCGGAACGTTTGTAAGTAGATTTTAAATATGCCATATAAAAGAAAATTGTTTTTTCTACCTCTGTGCAAAATTTCTATTATGGACATCTTTACCTACCCACCAGCTCCAAGGGATATATTCAAATTTGCGTTAAAAATTCCCTTAAAATCCATTTTTTGGCAACTTGGAACGTTTGTAAGTAATTTTTGAATATGTTAGATGAAAGAAAATTGTTTTTTCTACCTCTGTGCAAAATTTTATTTATGGACATCTTTATCTACCCACCAGCTCCAAAGGATATATTCGAATTTGCGTTAAAAATTCCCTTAAAATTCATTTTTTGGCCACTCGGAACGTTTGTAAGTAATTTTAGAATATGTCAGATAAAAGAAAATTGTTTTTTCTCCCTTTGTGCAAAATTTCTTTGTGAACATATTTATCTACCCACCAGCTCCAAGGGATATATTCGAATTTGCGTTAAAAATTCCCTTAAAATCCATTTTTTGGCAACTTGGAACGTTTGTAAGTAATTTTTGAATATGTCAGATGAAAGAGAATTGTTTTTTCTTTCTCTGTGCAAAATTTCATTGATGGACATCTTTATCTATCCACCAGCTCCAAGGGATATATCCGAATTTGCGTTAAAAATTCCCTTAAAATCCATTTTTTGGCAACTTGGAACGTTTGTAAGTAATTTTTGAATATGACAGATAAAAGAGAATTGTTTTTTCTTCCTCTATGCAAAATTTCATTGATGGACATCTTTATCTACCCACCAGCTCCAAAGGATATATCCGAATTTGCGTCGAAAATTTATTTAAAATCCATTTTTTAGCCACTCTGACCGTAGGTACGTAGATTTTGAATATGCCAGATAAAAAAAAATATTTTTTCTACCTTTGTGCAAAATTTCATTTATGAACATCTTTATTTACCCACCAGCTCCAAAGGATATATCCGAATTTGCGTTAAAAATTCCTTTAAAATCCATTTTTTGGCCACTCGGAAAGTTTGTAAGTAATTTTTGAATATGTCAGATGAAAGAGAATTGTTTTTTATTCCTCTGTGCAAAATTTCATTGATGGACATCTTTATCTACCCACCAGCTCCAAAGGATATATCCGAATTTGCGTTAAAAATTCCCTTAAAATCCATTTTTTGGCAACTTGGAACGTTTGTAAGTAATTTTTAAATATGACAGATGAAAGAGAATTGTTTTTTCTACCTCTGTGCAAAATTTCATTTATGGACATCTTTATCTACCCACCAGCTTCAAGGGATATATCCGAATTTGCGTCGAAAATTTATTTAAAATCCATTTTTCGGCCACTCGGAAAGTTTGTAAGTAATTTTAGAAGATACCAGATAAAAGAAAATTGTTTTTACTACCTCTGTGCAAAATTTCTTTATGGACATCTTTATCTACCCACCAGCTTCAAGGGATATATCCGAATTTGCGTTAAAAATTCCCTTTAAATCCATTTTTTGGCAACTTGGAACGTTTGTAAGTAGATTTTATATATGCCATATAAAAGAAATTTGTTTTTTTTCCCTCTGTGCAAAATTTCATTTATGGACATCTTTATCTACCCACCAGCTCCAAGGAATATATCCGAATTTGCGTTAAAAACTCCCTTAAAATCCATTTTTTGGCAACTTGGAACGTTTGTAAGTAATTTTTGAATATGTCAGATGAAAGAGAATTGTTTTTTCTTCCTCTGTGCAAAATTTCATTGATGGACATCTTTATCTACCCACCAGCTCCAAGAGATATATCCGAATTTGCGTTAAAAATTCCCTTAAAATCCATTTTTTGGCAACTTGGAACGTTTGTAAGTAATTTTTGAATATGTCAGATGAAAGAAAATTGTTTTTTCTACCTCTGTGCAAAATTTCATTGATGGACATCTTTATCTACCCACCAGCTCCAAAGGATATATCCGAATTTGCGTCGAAAATTTATTTAAAATCCATTTTTTAGCCACTCTGACCGTTGGTAAGTAGATTTTGAATATGCCAGATAAAAAAAAAATATTTTTTCTACCTTTGTGCAAAATTTCATTGATGGACATCTTTATCTACCCACCAGCTCCAAGAGATATATCCGAATTTGCGTTAAAAATTCCCTTAAAATCCATTTTTTGGCAACTTGGAACGTTTGTAAGTAATTTTTGAATATGTCAGATGAAAGAGAATTGTTTTTTATTCCTCTGTGCAAAATTTCATTAATGGACATCTTTATCTACCCACCAGCTCCAAGAGATATATCCGAATTTGCGTTAAAAATTCCCTTAAAACCCATTTTTTGGCAACTTGGAACGTTTGTAAGTAATTTTAGAATATGTCAAATAAAAGAAAATTGTTTTTTCTACCTCTGTGCAAAATTTTTTTGTGGACATATTTATCTACCCACCAGCTCCAAGGGATATATCAGAATTTGCGTCGAAAATTTATTTAAAATCCATTTTTTAGCCACTCTGACCGTTGGTAAGTAGATTTTAAATATGCCAGATAAAAAAGAATTATTTTTTCTACCTTTGTGCAAAATTTCATTTATGATTATCTTTATTTACCCACTTCCTCCAAAGGATATATCCGAATTTGCGTCAAAAATTCCCTTAAAATCCATTTTTTGGCCACTCGGAACGTTTGTAAGTAGATTTTAAATATGCCATATAAAAGAAAATTGTTTTTTCTACCTCTGTGCAAAATTTTATTTATGGACATCTTTATCTACCCACCAGCTCCAAAGGATATATTCGAATTTGCGTTAAAAATTCCCTTAAAATCCATTTTTTGGCAACTTGGAACGTTTGTAAGTAATTTTTGAATATGTCAGATGAAAGAGAATTGTTTTTTCTACCTCTGTGCAAAATTTCATTGATGGACATCTTTATCTACCCACCAGCTCCAAAGGATATATCCGAATTTGCGTTAAAAATTCCCTTAAAATCCATTTTTTGGCCACTCGGAACGTTTGTAAGTAATTTTAGAATATGCCAGATAAAAGAAAATTGTTTTTACTACCTCTGTGCAAAATTTCTTTATGGACATCTTTATCTACCCACCAGCTCCAAGGAATATATCCGAATTTGCGTTAAAAACTCCCTTAAAATCCATTTTTTGGCAACTTGGAACGTTTGTAAGTAATTTTTGAATATGTCAGATGAAAGAGAATTGTTTTTTCTTCCTCTGTGCAAAATTTCATTGATGGACATCTTTATCTACCCACCAGCTCCAAGAGATATATCCGAATTTGCGTTAAAAATTCCCTTAAAATCCATTTTTTGGCAACTTGGAACGTTTGTAAGTAATTTTTGAATATGTCAGATAAAAGAGAATTGTTTTTTCTACCTCTGTGCAAAATTTCACTTATGGACATCTTTATCTACCCACCAGCTCCAAAGGATATATCCGAATTTGCGTCGAAAATTTATTTAAAATCCATTTTTTAGCCACTTTGACCGTTGGTAAGTAGATTTTGAATATGCCAGATAAAAGAGAATTGTTTTTTCTACCTTTTTGCAAAATTTCATTTATAAACATTTTTATTTACCCACCAGCTCCAAAGGATATATCAGAATTTGCGTTAAAAATTCCTTTACAATCCATTTTTTGGCCACTCGGAAAGTTTGTAAGTAATTTTTGAATATGTCAGATAAAAGAGAATTGTTTTTTATTTCTCTGTGCAAAATTTCATTGATGGACATCTTTATCTACCCACCAGCTCCAAAGGATATATCCGAATTTGCGTTAAAAAGTCCCTTAAAATTCATTTTTTGGCCACTCGGAACGTTTGTAAGTAATTTTTAAATATGCCAGATGAAAGAGAATTGTTTTTTCTACCTCCATGGAAAATTTCATTCATGGACATCTTCATCAACCCACCAGCTCCAAAGGATATATCCGAATTTGCGTCGAAAATTTATTTAAAATCCATTTTTGCCCACTCGGAACGTTTGTAAGTAGATTTTAAATATGCCATATAAAAGAAAATTGTTTTTTCTACCTCTGTGCAAAATTTTATTTATGGACATCTTTATCTACCCACCAGCTTCAAGGGATATATCCGAATTTGCGTTAAAAATTCCCTTTAAATCCATTTTTTGGCAACTTGGAACGTTTGTAAGTAGATTTTAAATATGCCATATAAAAGAAATTTGTTTTTTCTCCCTCTGTGCAAAATTTCATTTATGGACATCTTTATCTACCCACCAGCTCCAAGGAATATATCCGAATTTGCGTTAAAAACTCCCTTAAAATCCATTTTTTGGCAACTTGGAACGTTTGTAAGTAATTTTTGAATATGTCAGATGAAAGAGAATTGTTTTTTCTTCCTCTGTGCAAAATTTCATTGATGGACATCTTTATCTACCCACCAGCTCCAAAGGATATATCCGAATTTGCGTCGAAAATTTATTTAAAATCCATTTTTTAGCCACTCTGACCGTTGGTAAGTAGATTTTGAATATGCCAGATAAAAAAAAATATTTTTTCTACCTTTGTGCAAAATTTCATTTATGAACATCTTTATTTACCCACCAGCTCCAAAGGATATATCCGAATTTGCGTTAAAAATTCCTTTAAAATCCATTTTTTGGCCACTCGGAAAGTTTGTAAGTAATTTTTGAATATGTCAGATGAAAGAGAATTGTTTTTTATTCCTCTGTGCAAAATTTCATTGATGGACATCTTTATCTACCCACCAGCTCCAAAGGATATATCCGAATTTGCGTTAAAAATTCCCTTAAAATCCATTTTTTGGCAACTTGGAACGTTTGTAAGTAACTTTTGAATATGTCAGATGAAAGAGAATTGTTTTTTCTACCTCTGTGCAAAGTTTCATTGATGGACATCTGTATCTACCCACCAGCTCCAAGGGATATATCCGAATTTGCGTTAAAAATTCCCTTAAAATCCATTTTTTGGCAACTTGGAACGTTTGTAAGTAACTTTTGAATATGTCAGATGAAAAAGAATTGTTTTCTACCTCTTTGCAAAGTTTCATTGATGGACATCTGTATCTACCCACCAGCTCCAAGGGATATATCCGAATTTTCGTTAAAAATTCCCTTAAAATCCATTGTTTGGCCACTCGGAACGTTTGTAAGTAGATTTTAAATATGCCATATAAAAGAAAATTGTTTTTTCTACCTCTGTGCAAAATTTCATCTATGGACATCTTTATCTACCCACCAGCTCCAAGGGACATATCCGAATTTGCGACAAAAATTCCCTTAAAATCCATTTTTTGTCCACTCGAAACGTTTGTAAGTAGATTTTAAATGAGCCAGATAAAAAAAAATTGAAACGAAGTAAATCATCCATCTCTCAAAAGTGACTTGGTAGTTGAAGAAAGGAAAAAACCAATGTCAATGTCACCAATCAATTTATTCATAAAAAATAGTACTGTTGTTACAAAGCTACTAGTTTCGGTCTGAATTAAAAGACCATCATCAGGCTAAAAAGAATACAACGGGAAACATCAGAAAGAACATTACATAAATTAAGTAATCTTACCTGTATGTAGTACACAGGTTTCAGTCAATTGGAATGTTTTGTGGTTACAAATTTTACTATCGAATTGAAGTTATTAATGACATTGAATAATAATCATATGCACAATAGTTATATTCAATAAGGTGACATGGAAAATAAAATTAAAAATTGATAAAATTGGTACGAAAAGGTAGAAATTAATTAATCAATTCCATCTCAATTAGATAGAATTGAGGAAAAGTCCATTAATAGAGGACAATTACCTCCAAAGTATAAAAGACGTGGAGGAGGAGAGTTACAAGAATTAAAAGTTCCACAGGCACCCTTATAACGGGAAACTGTGGGGTTTATAGTAGAAAAGTTACGAAATAGAAAATCGTAGTCTATTTTATAGACATGAGGGGAAGAAAGATAGGTTTTACACCAATTACCTACCTGCACAATAATTGTGCAGAGTATAGGAAAATAGGTATAAAAACCAAAAGTAAGGTCAGAAAACCTTATAAGTGGATACGGGAGGATCCATGACCCAAGAAAATAAATCAATATGAACGGAATTAACCACATCAAAAGATTAAGGAACACGTGAAGCGCACAGTATAAATGGAAATGGAGATGCTGATGATAAAACATACAATATAAGAAATCATGAAACATGAAACAACAAAAGTTTAGACATATGTCATAGTTGACATAAGTCAGAAGTGTTAGTGTAAACCACAGAACACATTGACAATCGTAGCAGCAAAGGCAACAAAATTACCCAGAACAGACATTAAAATAATAAATAAATTGTAACCACAAACAATCCATTACAATATAAGTTATGAATTCACAATATCTAAATTAGAGAGATTAAAATGATCAAAAATATAAAACAATAACTTGATGAATGTAAATGTTTACGAAATTCAATAACATCTATGATCTAAAGATACATACAGCATAAAAGAAGAAGACTCTATTGACAATTGAAATCAATTAAAGTAACTGAAGTATTGTTTTGTTTGAGAATGAAAGAAAACAAAATTAATGTAAGAAAGAACTTTGTGGAGGATCAGAAAAGTGAAGACAGAAAATGAAATATAATTAGGATTTAAAAGGAAGATTAAGGAAGATATAAGGATCATTAGGCTTTAACTGTTCATTAAGGCACATGAATTCATCATTATTCACAGCTTCATTAATCTCAAACATCTCAAGCAAATTCAATCTAGGTCCCTTAAAACACTTATGCAATCTAGAAACGTTGGAGGTAGAGAATTCGTGATTTTCGCTTATAATATGGTTGGCAAAAGCTGACGGAGAATTAGGTGGGTTAGTATGTTTAAATTTATTAACTAGGCTGACATGTTCTTTAATTCTAGTGTCTATAAGGCGTCCTGATTGTCCAACGTACACAGCACTACAATCATTGCAGTGAATTCTATAAACACCAGGTGACCGTAAGGAAGGAACAGGATCTTTAGTATTAACTAAGAAAGAACTCATATTATTATTGGTTTTAAAGCCAAAGTTAATATCATATTTTCTCAAAATATGTCCAAACATATAAGATATAGGACCAAAATAATGTAAGGAACCAGCAAAAAACTTATTATGAGAAGAATTGTCAACTTTGGATTCTGTCTTCCCCTCATGTCTATAAAATAGACTACGATTTTCTATTTCGTAACTTTTCTACTATAAACCCCACAGTTTCCCGTTATAAGGGTGCCTGTGGAACTTTTAATTCTTGTAACTCTCCTCCTCCACGTCTTTTATACTTTGGAGGTAATTGTCCTCTATTAATGGACTTTTCCTCAATTCTATCTAATTGAGATGGAATTGATTAATTAATTTCTACCTTTTCGTACCAATTTTATCAATTTTTAATTTTATTTTCCATGTCACCTTATTGAATATAACTATTGTGCATATGATTATTATTCAATGTCATTAATAACTTCAATTCGATAGTAAAATTTGTAACCACAAAACATTCCAATTGATTGAAATCTGTGTACTACATACAGGTAAGATTACTTAATTTATGTAATGTTCTTTCTGGTGTTTCCCGTTGTATTCTTTTTAGCCTGATGATGGTCTTTTAATTCAGACCGAAACTAGTAGCTTTGTAACAACAGTACTATTTTTTATGAATAAATTGATTGGTGACATTGACATTGGTTTTTTCCTTTCTTCAAAAAAAAATTGGTTTTTGTACCACTGTGCAAAATTTCATTTTTGGACATCTTTATCTACCCACCAGCTCCAAAGTTTATATCCGAATTTGCGTCAAAAATTTCCTCAAAATCCATTTTTTGGCCACTAGGAACGTTTGTGAGTAGATTTTGGATATGCCAGATAAAAGAGAATTGTTTTTTCTACCTTTGTGCAAAATTTCATTTATGAACATCTTTATTTACCCACCAGCTCAAAAGGATATATCCGAATTAGCGTCAAAAATTCCCTTAAAATCCATTTTTTGTCCACTCGGAACGTTTGTAAGTAGATTTTAAATGAGCCAAATAAAAGAAAATTGGTTTATGTACCACTATGCAAAATTTCATTTTTGTAGACATCTTTATCTACCCACCAGCTCCAAAGGATATATCCGAATTTGCGTCGAAAATTTATTTAAAATAAATTTTTTGGCCACTCGAAAAGTTTGTGAGTAGATTTTGAATATGCCAGATAAAAGAGAATTTTTTTTTCTACCTCTGTGCAAAATTTCATTCATGGACATTTTCATCTACCCACCAGCTCCAAAAGATATATCCGAATTTGCGTTAAAAATTCCCTTAAAATCCAATTTTTGGCCACTCGGAACGTTTGTAAGTAATTTATGAATATGCCAGATAAAAGAGAATTTTTTTTTCTACCTCTGTGCAAAATTTCATTCATGGACATTTTTATCTACCCACCAGCTCCAAAAGATATATCCGAATTTGCGTTAAAAATTTCCTTAAAATCCAATTTTTGGCCACTCGGAACGTTTTTAAGTAGATTTTAAATATGCCACATTAAAGAAAATTGTTTTTTCTACCCCTTTGCAAAATTTCATTTATGGACATCTTTATCTACCCACCAGCTCCAAGGGATATATCCGAATTAGCTACGAAAATTTATTTAAAATCCATTTTTTGGCCACTCTGACTGTGGGTAAGTAGGTTTTGAGTATGCCAGATAAAAAAGAATTATTTTTTCTACCTTTCTGTAAAATTTTATTTATGAACATCTTTATTTACCCACCAGCTCCAAAGGATATATCCGAATTTGCGTCAAAAATTCCCTTAAAATCCATTTTTTGGCCACTCGAAACGTTTGTAAGTAGATTTTAAATGAGCCAGATAAAAGAAAATTGGTTTTTGTACCACTGTGCAAAATTTCATTTTTGGACATCTTTATCTACCCACCAGCTCCAAAGGATAAATCCGAATTTGCGTCGAAAATTTATTTAAAATAAATTTTTTAGCCACTCGGAAAGTTTGTAAGTAGATTTTAAATATGCCAGATAAAAAAAAATTGTTTTTTCTACCCCTGTGCAAAATTTCTTTATGACATCCTTATCTATCCACCAGCTTCAAGGGATATATCCGAATTTGCGTTAAAAATTCCCTTAAAATCCATTTTTTGGCAACTTGGAACGTTTGTAAGTAATTTTAGAGTATGCTAGATAAAAGAGAATTATTTTTTCTACCTCTGTGCAAAAACTTATTTAAGGACATCTTTATCCACCCACCAGCTCCAAGGGATATATCCGAATTAGCGTCGAAAATTTATTTAAAATCCATTTTTTGGCCACTCTGTCCGTGGGTAAGTAGATTTTAAATGAGCCAGATAAAAGAAAATGGGTTTTTGTACCACTGTGCAAAATTTCCTTTATGGACATCTTTATCTACCCACCAGCTCCAAAGGATATATCCGAATTTGCGTTAAAAATTCCCTTAAAATCCAATTTTTGGCCACTCGGAACGTTTGTAAGTAATTTAAGAATATGCTAGATAAAAGAGAATTGTTTTTTCTACCTCTGTGCAAAATTTTGTTTATGGACATCTTTATCTACCCACCAGCTCCAAAGGATATATTCGAATTTGCGTTAAAAATTCCCTTAATATCCATTTTTTGGCTACTCGGAACGTTTGTAAGTAATTTTAAAATATTCCAGATAAAAAAAAATTGTTTTTTCTACGTCTGTGCAAAATTTCTTTATGGACATATTTATCTACCCACCAGCTCCAAAGGATATATCCGAATTTGCGTTAAAAAGTACCTTAAAATTCATTTTTTGGCCACTCGAAACGTTTGTAAGTAATTTTAGAATATGCCAGATAAAAGAGAATTTTTTTTTCTACCTCTGTGCAAAATTTCTTTATGGACATATTTATCTACCCACCAGCTCCGAAGGATATATCCGAATTTGCGGTAAAAATTGCTTTAAAATCCATTTTTCGGCCACTCGGAAAGTTTGTAAGTAATTTTAGAAGATACCAGATAAAAGAAAATTGTTTTTACTACCTCTGTGCAAAATTTCTTTATGGACATCTTTATCTACCCACCAGCTTCAAGGGATATATTCGAATTTGCTTTAAAAATTCCCTTAAAATCCATTTTTTGGCAACTTGGAACGTTTGTAAGTATATTTTAAATATGCCATATAAAAGAAAATTGTTTTTTCTACCTCTGTGCAAAATTTCATTTATGGACATCTTTATCTACCCACCAGCTCCAAGGGATATATCCGAATTTGCGTTAAAAACTCCCTTAAAATCCATTTTTTTGCAACTTGGAACGTTTGTAAGTAATTTTTAAATATGTCAGATGAAAGAGAATTGTTTTTTCTTCCATTGTGCAAAATTTCATTGATGGACATCTTTATCTACCCACCAGCTCCAAGGGATATATCCGAATTTGCGTTAAAAATTCCCTTAAAATCCATTTTTTGGCAACTTGGAACGTTTGTAAGTAATGTTAGAATATGCCAGATAAAAGAAAATTGTTTTTTTTACCTCTGTGCAAAATTTCTTTATGGACATCTTTATCTACCCACAAGCTTCAAGGGATATATTCGAATTTGCTTTAAAAATTCCCTTAAAATCCATTTTTTGGCAACTTGGAACGTTTGTAAGTATATTTTAAATATGCCAGATAAAAGAAAATTGTTTTTACTACCTCTGTGCAAAATTTCATTTATGGACATCTTTATCTACCCACCAGCTCCAAGGGATATATCCGAATTTGCGTTAATAACTTCCTTAAAATCCATTTTTTGGCAACTTGGAACGTTTGTAAGTAATGTTAGAATATGCCAGATAAAAGAAAATTGTTTTTTCTACCTCTGTGCAAAATTTTTTTGTGGACATATTTATCTACCCACCAGCTCCAAAGGATATATCCGAATTTGCGTCAAAAATTTATTTAAAATCCATTTTTTAGCCACTCTGACCGTTGGTAAGTAGATTTTAAATATGCCAGATAAAAAAGAATTATTTTTTATACCTCTGTGCAAAATTTCATTTATGGACATTTTTATCTACCCACCAGCTCCAAGAGATATATCCGAATTTGCGTTAAAAATTCCCTTAAAATCCATTTTTTGGCAACTTGGAACGTTTGTAAGTAATTTTTGAATATGTCAGATGAAAGAGAATTGTTTTTTCTTCCTCTGTGCAAAATTTCATTGATGGACATCTTTATCTACCCACCAGCTCCAAAGGATATATCCGAATTTGCGTTAAAAATTCCCTTAAAATCCATTTTTTGGCACCTCTGTGCAAAATTTTATTTATGGACATCTTTATGTACCCACCAGCTTCAAAGGGTATATTCGAATTTGCGTTAAAAATTCCCTTAATATCCATTTTTTGGCCACTCGGAACGTTTGTAAGTAATTTTAGAATATGCCAGATAAAAGAAAATTGTTTTTTCTACCTCTGTGCAAAATTTTTTTATGGACATCTTTATCCACCCACCAGCTCCAAAGTTTATATCCGAATTTGTGTCAAAAATTCCCTTAAAATCCATTTTTTGGCCACTTGGAACGTTTGTAAGTAGATTTTTAATATGCCATATAAAAGAAAATTGTTTTTTCTACCTCTGTGCAAAATTTCATTTATGGACATTTTTATCTACCCACCAGCTCCAAGAGATATATCCGAATTTGCGTTAAAAATTCCCTTAAAATCCATTTTTTGGCAACTTGGAACGTTTGTAAGTAATTTTTGAATATGTCAGATGAAAGAGAATTGTTTTTTCTTCCTCTGTGCAAAATTTCATTGATGGACATCTTTATCTACCCACCAGCTCCAAAGGATATATCCGAATTTGCGTTAAAAATTCCCTTAAAATCCATTTTTTGGCACCTCTGTGCAAAATTTTATTTATGGACATCTTTATGTACCCACCAGCTTCAAAGGGTATATTCGAATTTGCGTTAAAAATTCCCTTAATATCCATTTTTTGGCCACTCGGAACGTTTGTAAGTAATTTTAGAATATGCCATATAAAAGAAAATTGTTTTTTCTACCTCTGTGCAAAATTTCATCTATGGACATCTTTATCTACCCACCAGCTCCAAAGTTTATAACCAAATTTGCGTCAAAAATTTCCTCAAAATCCATTTTTTGGCCACTAGGAACGTTTGTAAGTAATTTAAGAATATGCTAGATAAAAGAGAATTGTTTTTTCTACCTCTGTGCAAAATTTTATTTATGGACATCTTTATCTACCCATCAACTCCAAAGGATATATCAGAATTTGCGTCGAAAATTTATTTAAAATCCATTTTTTGGCCACTCTGACTGTGGGTAAGTAGATTTTAAATATGCCAGATAAAAAAAAATTATTTTTACTACCTTTGTGCAAAATTTTATTTATAAACATCTTTATTTACCCACCAGCTCCAAAGGATATATCCGAGTTTGCGTCAAAAATTCCCTAAAAATCCATTTTTTGGCCACTCGGAACGTTTTTAAGAAGATTTTAAATATGCCACATTAAAGAAAATTGTTTTTTCTACCCCTTTGCAAAATTTCATTTATGGACATCTTTATCTACCCACCAGCTCCAAGGGATATATCCGAATTAGCTACAAAAATATATTTAAAATCCATTTTTTGGCCACTTTGACTGTGGGTAAGTAGGTTTTGAGTATGCCAGATAAAAAAGAATTATTTTTTCTACCTTTCTGTAAAATTTTATTCATGAACATCTTTATTTACCCACCAGCTCCAAAGGATATATCCGAATTTGCGTCAAAAATTCCCTTAAAATCCATTTTTTGGCCACTCAAAACGTTTGTAAGTAGATTTTAAATGAGCCAGATAAAAGAAAATTGGTTTTTGTACCACTGTGCAAAATTTCATTTTTGGACATCTTTATCTACCCACCAGCTCCAAAGGATAAATCCGAATTTGCGTCGAAAATTTATTTAAAATAAATTTTTTAGCCACTCGGAAAGTTTGTAAGTAGATTTTGAATATGCCAGATAAAAAAAATTGTTTTTTCTACCCCTGTGCAAAATTTCTTTATGACATCCTTATCTATCCACCAGCTTCAAGGGATATATCCGAATTTGCGTTAAAAATTCCCTTAAAATCCATTTTTTGGCAACTTGGAACGTTTGTAAGTAATTTTAGAGTATGCTAGATAAAAGAGAATTATTTTTTCTACCTCTGTGCAAAAATTTATTTAAAGACATCTTTATCCACCCACCAGCTCCAAGGGATATATCCGAATTAGCGTCGAAAATTTATTTAAAATCCATTTTTTGGCCACTCTGTCCGTGGGTAAGTAGGTTTTGAATATGCCAAATAAAAAAGAATTATTTTTTCTACCTTTCTGCAAAATTTCATTTATGAACATCTTTACCCACCAGCTCCAAAGGATATATCCGAATTTGCGTCAAAAATTCCCTTAAAATCCATTTTTTGTCCACTCGAAACGTTTGTAAGTAGATTTTAAATGAGCCAGATAAAAGAAAATTGGATTTTGTACCACTGTGCAAAATTTCATATTTGTACATCTTTATCTACCCACCAGCTCCAAAGGATATATCCGAATTTGCGTCGAAAATTTATTTAAAATAAATTTTTTGGCCACTCGGAAAGTTTGTAAGTAGATTTTGAATATGCCAGATAAAAGAGAATTGTTTTTTCCACTTCTGTGCAAAATTTCTTTATGGATATCTTTATCTACCCACCAGCTTCAAGGGATATATCCGAATTTGCGTTAAAAGTTCCCTTAAAATCCATTTTTTGGCATCTTGGAACGTTTGTAAGTAATTTTAGAATATGCTAGATAAAGGAGAATTATTTTTCCTACCTCTGTGCAAAATTTCATTTATGGACATCTTTATCTACCCACCAGCACCAAAGGATATATCAGAATTTGCGTCGAAAATTTATTTAAAATCCATTTTTTGGCCACTTTTACCGTGGGTAAGTAGATTTTGAATATGCCAGATAAAAAAGAATTATTTTTTCTACCTTTCTGCAAAATTTCATTTATGAACATCTTTATTTACCCACCAGCTCCGAAGGATATATCCGAATTTGCGTCAAAAATTCCCTTAAAATTCATTTTTTGTCCACCCGAAACGTTTGTAAGTAGATTTTAAATATGCCATATAAAAGAAAAATGTTTTTTCTACCTCTGTGCAAAATTTCATTTATGGACATCTATATCTACCCACCAGCTCCAAGGGATATATCCGAATTTGCGTTAAAAATTCCCTTAAAATCCATTTTTTGACAACTTGGAACGTTTGTAAGTAGATTTTAAATATGCCATATAAAAGAAAATTGTTTTTTCTCCCTCTGTGCAAAATTTTATTTATGGACATCTTTATCTACCCACCAGCTCCAAGGGATATATCCGAATTTGCGTTAAAAACTCCCTTAAAATCCATTTTTTGGCACCTCTGTGCAAAATTTTATTTATGGACATCTTTATGTACCCACCAGCTTCAAAGGGTATATTCGAATTTGCGTTAAAAATTCCCTTAATATCCATTTTTTGGCCACTCGGAACGTTTGTAAGTAATTTTAGAATATGCCAGATAAAAGAAAATTGTTTTTTCTACCTCTGTGCAAAATTTTTTTATGGACATCTTTATCCACCCACCAGCTCCAAAGTTTATATCCGAATTTGCGTTAAAAATTCCCTTAAAATCCATTTTTTGGTCACTCGGAACGTTTGTAAGTAGATTTTAAATATGCCATATAAAAGAAAATTGTTTTTTCTACCTCTGTGCAAAATTTCATTTATGGACATCTTTATCCACCCACCAGCTCCAAGGGATATATCTGAATTTGCGTCGAAAATTTATTTAAAATCCACTTTTTGGCCACTCTGACTGTGGGTAAGTAGATTTTGAATATGCCAGATAAAAAAAAATATTTTTTCTACCTTTTTGCAAAATTTTATTTATAAACATCTTAATTTACCCACCAGCTCCAAAGGATATATCCGAGTTTGCGTCAAAAATTTCCTTAAAATCCATTTTTTGGCCACTAGGAACGTTTGTAAGTAGATTTTGGATATGCCAGATAAAAGAGAATTGTTTTTTCTACCTTTGTGCAAAATTTCATTTATGAACATCTTTATTTACCCACCAGCTCAAAAGGATATATCCGAATTAGCGTCAAAAATTCCCTTAAAATCCATTTTTTGTCCACTCGGAACGTTTGTAAGTAGATTTTAAATGAGCCAAATAAAAGAAAATTGGTTTATGTACCACTATGCAAAATTTCATTTTTGTAGACATCTTTATCTACCCACCAGCTCCAAAGGATATATCCGAATTTTTTGGCCACTTGAAAAGTTTGTGAGTAGATTTTGAGTATGCCAGATAAAAGAGAATGTTTTTTTCTACCTCTGTGCAAAACTTCATTCATGGACATTTTCATCTACCCACCAGCTCCAAAAGATATATCCGAATTTGCGTTAAAAATTCCCTTAAAATCCAATTTTTGGCCACTCGGAACGTTTGTAAGTAATTTAAGAATATGCTAGATAAAAGAGAATTGTTTTTTCTACCTCTGTGCAAAATTTTATTCATGAACATCTTTATCTACCCATCAGCTCCAAAGGATATATCAGAATTTGCGTCGAAAATTTATTTAAAATCCATTTTTTGGCCACTCTGACTGTGGGTAAGGAGATTTTAAATATGCCAGATAAAAAAAAATTATTTTTACTACCTTTGTGCAAAATTTTATTTATAAACATCTTTATTTACCCACCAGCTCCAAAGGATATATCCGAGTTTGCGTCAAAAATTCCCTAAAAATCCATTTTTTGGCCACTCGAAACGTTTTTAAGTAGATTTTAAATATGCCACATTAAAGAAAATTGTTTTTTCTACCCCTTTGCATAATTTCATTTATGGACATCTTTATCTACCCACCAGCTCCAAGGGATATATCCGAATTAGCTACGAAAATTTATTTAAAATCCATTTTTTGGCCACTCTGACTGTGGGTAAGTAGGTTTTGAGTATGCCAGATTAAAAAGAATTATTTTTTCTACCTTTCTGTAAAATTTTATTTATGAACATCTTTATTTACCCACCAGCTCCAAAGGATATATCCGAATTTGTGTCAAAAATTCCCTTAAAATCCATTTTTTGGCCACTCGAAACGTTTGTAAGTAGATTTTAAATGAGCCAGATAAAAGAAAATTGGTTTTTGTACCACTGTGCAAAATTTCATTTTTGGACATCTTTATCTACCCACCAGCTCCAAAGGATAAATACGGATTTGCGTCGAAAATTTATTTAAAATAAATTTTTTAGCCATTCGGAAAGTTTGTAAGTAGATTTTGAATATGCCAGATAAAAGAGAATTGTTTTTTCTACCCCTGTGCAAAATTTCTTTATGGACATCCTTATCTATCCACCAGCTTCAAGGGATATATCCGAATTTGCGTTAAAAATTCCCTTAAAATCGATTTTTTGGCAACTTGGAACGTTTGTAAGTAATTTTAGAGTATGCTAGATAAAAGAGAATTTTTTTTTCTACCTCTGTGCAAAAATTTATTTAAGGACATCTTTATCCACCCACCAGCTCCAAGGGATATATCCGAATTAGCGTCGAAAATTTATTTAAAATCCATTTTGTGGCCACTCTGTCCGTGGGTAAGTAGCTTTTGAATATGCCGAATAAAAAAGAATTATTTTTTCTACCTTTCTGCAAAATTTTATTTATGAACACATTTATTTACCCACCAGCTTCAAAGGATATATCAGAATTTGCGTCAAAAATTCCCTTAAAATCCATTTTTTGTCCACTCGAAACGTTTGTAAGTAGATTTTAAATGAGCCAGATAAAAGAAAATTGGATTTTGTACCACTGTGCAAAATTTCATTTATGAACATCTTTATCTACCCACCAGCTCCAAAGGATATATCCGAATTTGCGTCGAAAATTTATTTAAAATAAATTTTTTGGCCACTCGGAAAGTTTGTAAGTAGATTTTGAATATTCCAGATAAAAGAGAATTGTTTTTTCTACTTCTGTGCAAAATTTCTTTATGGATATCTTTATCTACCCACCAGCTTCAAGGGATATATCCGAATTTGCGTTAAAAGTTTCCTTAAAATCCATTTTTTTGGCATCTTGGAACGTTTGTAAGTAATTTTAGAATATGCTGGATAAAAGAGAATTATTTTTCCTACCTCTGTGCAAAATTTCATTCATGGACATCTTTATCTACCCACCAGCTCCAAAGGATATATTAGAATTTGCGTCGAAAATTTATTTAAAATCCATTTTTTGGCCACTTTTACCGTGGGTAAGTAGATTTTGAATATGCCAGATAAAAAA
The DNA here is from genome assembly GCA_035357415.1 of Ophraella communa. Taxonomy (NCBI): domain Eukaryota; kingdom Metazoa; phylum Arthropoda; class Insecta; order Coleoptera; family Chrysomelidae; genus Ophraella; species Ophraella communa. The sequence continues at coordinate 28,515,816 of CM068986.1, forward strand.
GAATTATTTTTTCTACCTTTCTGCAAAATTTCATTTATGAACATCTTTATTTACCCACCAGCTCCGAAGGATATATCCGAATTTGCGTCAAAAATTCCCTTAAAATTCATTTTTTGTCCACCCGAAACGTTTGTAAGTAGATTTTAAATATGCCATATAAAAGAAAAATGTTTTTTCTACCTCTGTGCAAAATTTCATTTATGGACATCTTTATCTACCCACCAGCTCCAAGGGATATATTCGAATTTGCGTTAAAAATTTCCTTAAAATCCATTTTTTGGCAACTTGGAACGTTTGTAAGTAGATTTTAAATATGCCATATAAAAGAAAATTGTTTTTTCTCCCTCTGCGCAAAATTTCATTTATGGACATCTTTATCGACCCACCAGCTCCAAAGGATATATCAGAATTTGCGTCGAAAATTTATTTAAAATCCATTTTTTGGCCACTCTGACCGTGGGTAAGTAGATTTTGAATATGCCAGATAAAAAATAAATATATTTTTTACCTTTGCGCAAAATTTCATTTATAAACATCCTTATTTACCCACCAGCTCCAAAGGATATATCCGAGTTTGCGTCAAAAATTCCTTTAAAATCCATTTTTTTGCCACTCGGAATGTTTTTAAGTAGATTTTAAATATGCCATATAAAAGAAAATTGTTTTTTCTACCTCCGTGCAAAAATTTATTTAAGGACATCTTTATCTACCCACCAGCTCCAAGGGATATATCAGAATTTGCGTCGAAAATTTATTTAAAATCCATTTTTTGGCCACTCTGACTGTGGGTAAGGAGATTTTAAATATGCCAGATAAAAAAAAATTATTTTTACTACCTTTGTGCAAAATTTTATTTATAAACATTTTTATTTACCCACCAGCTCCAAAGGATATATCCGAGTTTGCGTCAAAAATTCCCTAAAAATCCATTTTTTGGCCACTCGGAATGTTTTTAAGTAGATTTTAAATATGCCATATAAAAGAAAATTGTTTTTTCTACCTTTGTGCAAAAATTTATTTAAGGACATCTTTATCTACCCACCAGCTCCAAGGGATATATCCGAATTAGCTACGAAAATTTATTTAAAATCCATTTTTTGGCCACTCTGACTGTGGGTAAGTAGGTTTTGAGTATGCCAGATAAAAAAGAATTATTTTTTCTACCTTTCTGTAAAATTTTATTTATGAACATCTTTATTTACCCACCAGCTCCAAAGGATATATCCGAATTTGTGTCAAAAATTCCCTTAAAATCCATTTTTTGGCCACTCGAAACGTTTGTAAGTAGATTTTAAATGAGCCAGATAAAAGAAAATTGGTTTTTGTACCACTGTGCAAAATTTCATTTTTGGACATCTTTATCTACCCACCAGCTCCAAAGGATAAATCCGAATTTGCGTCGAAAATTTATTTAAAATAAATTTTTTAGCCATTCGGAAAGTTTGTAAGTAGATTTTGAATATGCCAGATAAAAGAGAATTGTTTTTTCTACTTCTGTGCAAAATTTCTTTATGGACATCCTTATCTATCCACCAGCTTCAAGGGATATATCCGAATTTGCGTTAAAAATTCCCTTAAAATCCATTTTTTGGCAACTTGGAACGTTTGTAAGTAATTTTAGAGTATGCTACATAAAAGAGAATTTTTTTTTCTACCTCTGTGCAAAAATTTATTTAAGGACATCTTTATCCACCCACCAGCTCCAAGGGATATATCCGAATTAGCGTCGAAAATTTATTTAAAATCCATTTTTTGGCCACTCTGTCCGAGGGTAAGTAGGTTTTGAATATGCCAAATAAAAAAGAATTATTTTTTCTACCTTTCTGCAAAATTTTATTTATGAACATCTTTATTTACCCACCAGCTTCAAAGGATATATCAGAATTTGCGTCAAAAATTCCCTTAAAATCCATTTTTTGTCCACTCGAAACGTTTGTAAGTAGATTTTAAATGAGCCAGATAAAAGAAAATTGGATTTTGTATCACTGTGCAAAATTTCATTTATGAACATCTTTATCTACCCACCAGCTCCAAAGGATATATCCGAATTTGCGTCGAAAATTTATTTAAAATAAATTTTTTGGCCACTCGGAAAGTTTGTAAGTAGATTTTGAATATGCCAGATAAAAGAGAATTATTTTTTCTACTTCTGTGCAAAATTTCTTTATGGATATCTTTATCTACCCACCAGCTTCAAGGGATATATCCGAATTTGCGTTAAAAGTTTCCTTAAAATCCATTTTTTTGGCATCTTGGAACGTTTGTAAGTAATTTTAGAATATGCTAGATAAAAGAAAATTATTTTTCCTACCTCTGTGCAAAATTTCATTCATGGACATCTTTATCTACCCACCAGCTCCAAAGGATATATTAGAATTTGCGTCGAAAATTTATTTAAATATAGGGATATATCCGAATTTGCGTTAAAAATTCCCTTAAAATCCATTTTTTGGCAACTTGGAACGTTTGTAAGTAGATTTTAAATATGCCATATAAAAGAAAATTGTTTTTTCTCCCTCTGCGCAAAATTTCATTTATGGACATCTTTATCGACCCACCAGCTCCAAAGGATATATCAGAATTTGCGTCGAAAATTTATTTAAAATCCATTTTTTGGCCACTCTGACCGTGGGTAAGTAGATTTTGAATATGCCAGATAAAAAATAAATATATTTTTTACCTTTGTGCAAAATTTCATTTATAAACATCTTTATTTACCCACCAGCTCCAAAGGATATATCCGAGTTTGCGTCAAAAATTCCTTTAAAATCCATTTTTTTTCCAATCGGAATGTTTTTAAGTAGATTTTAAATATGCCATATAAAAGAAAATTGTTTTTTCTACCTCCGTGCAAAAATTTATTTAAGGACATCTTTATCTACCCACCAGCTCCAAGGGATATATCAGAATTTGCGTCGAAAATTTATTTAAAATCCATTTTTTGGCCACTCTGACTGTGGGTAAGGAGATTTTAAATATGCCAGATAAAAAAAAATTATTTTTACTACCTTTGTGCAAAATTTTATTTATAAACATCTTTATTTACCCACCAGCTCCAAAGGATATATCCGAGTTTGCGTCAAAAATTCCCTAAAAATCCATTTTTTGGCCACTCGGAATGTTTTTAAGTAGATTTTAAATATGCCATATAAAAGAAAATTGTTTTTTCTACCTCTGTGCAAAAATTTATTTAAGGACATCTTTATCTACCCACCAGCTCCAAGGGATATATCCGAATTAGCGTCGAAAATTTATTTAAAATCCATTTTTTGGCCACTCTGTTCGTGGGTAAGTAGGTTTTGAATATGCCAAATAAAAAAGAATTATTTTTTCTACCTTTCTGCAAAATTTCATTTATGAACATCTTTATTTACCCACCAGCTCCAAAGGATATATCCGAATTTGCGTCAAAAATTCCCTTAAAATCCATTTTTTGTCCACTCGAAACGTTTGTAAGTAATTTTAGAATATGCCAGATAAAAGAAAATTGTTTTTTCTACCTCTGTGCAAAATTTCTTTGTGGACATCTTTATCTACCCACCAGCTCCAAAGGATATATCCGAATTTGCGTCGAAAATTTATTTAAAATAAATTTTTTGGCCACACGAAAAGTTTGTGAGTAGATTTTGAATATGCCAGATAAAAGAGAATTTTTTTTTCTACCTCTGTGCAAAATTTCATTCATGGACATTTTCATCTACCCACCAGCTCCAAAGAATATATCCGAATTTGCGTTAAAAATTCCCTTAAAATCCAATTTTTGGCCACTCGGAACGTTTAAAAGTAATTTAAGAATATGCTAGATAAAAGAGAATTGTTTTTTCTACCTCTGTGCAAAATTTTGTTTATGGACATCTTTATCTACCCACCAGCTCCAAAGGATATATTCGAATTTGCGTTAAAAATTCCCTTAATATCCATTTTTTGGCTACTCGGAACGTTTGTAAGTAATTTTAAAATATTCCAGATAAAAAAAAATTGTTTTTTCTACGTCTGTGCAAAATTTCTTTATGGACATATTTATCTACCCACCAGCTCCGAAGGATATATCCGAATTTGCGGTAAAAATTGCTTTAAAATCCATTTTTCGGCCACTCGGAAAGTTTGTAAGTAATTTTAGATGATGCCAGAGAATTGTTTTTTCTTCCTCTGTGCAAAATTTCATTGATGGACATCTTTATCTACCCACCAGCCCCAAAGGATATATCCGAATTTGCGTCGAAAATTTATTTAAAATCCATTTTTTAGCCACTCTGACCGTTGGTAAGTAGATTTTAAATATGCCAGATTAAAAAGAATTATTTTTTCTACCTTTGTGCAAAATTTCATTCATGAACATCTTTATTTACCCACCACCTCCAAAGGATATATCCGAATTTGCGTCAAAAATTCACTTAAAATCCATTTTTTGGCCACTCGGAACGTTTGTAAGTAGATTTTAAATATGCCATATAAAAGAAAATTGTTTTTTCTACCTCTGTGCAAAATATTTCATTTATGGACATTTTTATCTACCCACCAGCTCCAAGAGATATATCCGAATTTGCGTTAAAAATTCCCTTAAAATCCATTTTCTGGCAACTTGGAACGTTTGTAAGTAATTTTTGAATATGTCAGATGAAAGAAAATTGTTTTTTCTTCCTCTGTGCAAAATTTCATTGATGGACATCTTTATCTACCCACCAGCTCCAAAGGATATATCCGAATTTGCGTTAAAAATTCCCTTAAAATCCATTTTTTGGCACCTCTGTGCAAAATTTTATTTATGGACATCTTTATGTACCCACCAGCTTCAAAAGATATATTCGAATTTGCGTTAAAAATTCCCTTAATATCCATTTTTTGGCAACTTGGAACGTTTGTAAGTAATTTTAGAATATGCTAGATAAAAGAAAATTGTTTTTTCTACCTCTGTGCAAAATTTCATTGATGGACATCTTTATCTACTCACCAGCTCCAAAGGATATATCCGAATTTGCGTCGAAAATTTATTTAAAATAAATTTTTTGGCCACTCGAAAAGTTTGTAAGTAGATTTTGAATATGCCAGATAAAAGAGAATTTTTTTTTCTACCTCTGTGCAAAATTTCTTTATGGACATCCTTATCTATCCACCAGCTTCAAGGGATATATCCGAATTTGCGTTAAAAATTCCCTTAAAATCCATTTTTTGGCAACTTGGAACGTTTGTAAGTAATTTTAGAGTATGCTAGATAAAAGAGAATTATTTTTTCTACCTCTGTGCAAAATTTCATTTATGGACATCTTTATCGACCCACCAGCTCCAAAGGATATATCAGAATTTGCGTCGAAAATTTATTTAAAATCCATTTTTTGGCGCCACTCTGACTGTGGGTAAGTAGATTTTGAATATGCCAGATAAAAAATAACTATTTTTTTTACCTTTGTGCAAAATTTTATTTATAAACATCTTTATTTACCCACCAGCTCCAAAGGATATATCCGGGTTTGCGTCAAAAATTCCTTTAAAATCCATTTTTTTGCCACTCGGAACGTTTTTAAGTAGATTTTAAATATGCCATATAAAAGAAAATTGTTTTTTCTACCTCTGTGCAAAATTTTATTTAAGGACATCTTTATCTACCCACCAGCTCCAAGGGATATATCCGAATTAGCGTCGAAAATTTATTTAAAATCCATTTTTTGGCCACTCTTTCCGTGGGTAAGTAGGTTTTGAATATGCCAGATAAAAAAGAATTATTTTTTCTACCTTTCTGCAAAATTTCATTTATGAACATCTTTATTTACCCACCAGCTCCAAAGGATATATCCGAATTTGCGTCAAAAATTCCCTTAAAATCCATTTTTTGTCCACTCGAAACGTTTGTAAGTAGATTTTAAATGAGCAAGATAAAAGAAAATTGGTTTTTGTACCACTGTGCAAAATTTCATTTATGAACATCTTTATTTACCCACCAGCTCAAAAGGATATATCCGAATTTGCATCAAAAATTCCCATAAAATCCATTTTTTGTCCACTCGAAACGTTTGTAAGTAGATTTTAAATAAGCCAGATAAAAGAAAATAGTTTTTTCTACCTCTGTGTAAAATTTTATTAATGGACATCGTCCTCTACCCACCAGCTCCAAAGGATATATCCGAATTTGCGTTAAAAATTCCCTTAAAATCCATTTTTTGGCAGTTCTGAACGTTTGTAAGTAATTTTTGAATATGTCAGATAAAATAGAATTGATTTTTCTACCTCTGTGCCAAGTTTTATTGATGGACATCTTTATCTACCCACCAGCTCCAAAGGATATATCCGAATTTACGTTAAAAATTCCCTTAAAATCCATTTTTTGGCCACTCGAAACGTTTGTAAGTAATTTAAGAATATGCCAGATAAAAGAAAATTGTTTTTTTTACCTCTGTGCAAAATTTCTTTATGAACATCTTTATCTAACCACCAGCTTCAAGGGATATATCCGAATTTGCGTTAAAAATTCCCTTAAAATCCATTTTTTAGCAACTTGGAACGTTTGTAAGTAATTTTTTAATATGTCAGATGAGAGTGAATTGCTTTTTTTAACTTTGTGCAAAATTTCATTGATGGACATCTTTATCTACCCACCAGCTCCAAGGGATATATCCGAATTTGCGTTAAAAATTCTTTTTAAATCCATTTTTTGGCCACTCGAAACGTTTGTAAGTAATTTTAGAATATGCTAGATAAAAGAAAATTGTTTTTTCTACCTCTGTGCAAAATTTCATTTATAAACATCTTTATTTACCCACCAGCTCAAAAGGATATATCCGAATTTGCGTCAAAAATTCCCATAAAATCCATTTTTTGTCCACTCGAAACGTTTGTAAGTGGATTTATAATGAGCCAGATAAAAGAAAATTGGTTTTTGTACCTCTGTGCACAATTTCATTTATGGACATCTTTATCTACCCACCAGCTCCAAGGGATATATCCGAATTTGCGTTAAAAATTCTTTTTAAATCCATTTTTTGGCCACTCGAAACGTTTGTAAGTAATTTTAGAATATGCCAGATAAAAGAAAATTGTTTTTTTTACCTCTGTGCAACATTTCTTTATGAACATCTTTATCTAACCACCAGCTTCAAGGGATATATCCGAATTTGCGTTAAAAATTCCCTTAAAATCCATTTTTTAGCAACTTGGAACGTTTGTAAGTAATTTTTTAATATGTCAGATGAGAGTGAATTGCTTTTTTTAACTTTGTGCAAAATTTCATTGATGGACATCTTTATCTACCCACCAGCTCCAAAGGATATATCCGAATTTGCGTTCAAAATTCTTTTTAAATCCATTTTTTGGCCACTCGAAACGTTTGTAAGTAATTTTAGAATATGCTAAATAAAAGAAAATTGTTTTTTCTACCTCTGTGCAAAATTTTATTTATGAACATCTTTATTTACCCACCAGCTCAAAAGGATATATCCGAATTTGCGTCAAAAATTCCCATAAAATCCATTTTTTGTCCACTCGAAACGTTTGTAAGTAGATTTTAAATAAGCCATATAAAAGAAAATAGTTTTTTCTACCTCTGTGTAAAATTTTATTAATAGACATCGTCCTCTACCCACCAGCTCCAAAGGATATATCCGAATTTGCGTTAAAAATTTCCTTAAAGTCCATTTTTTGGCCACTAGGAACGTTTGTAAGTAGATTTTGAATATGCCAGATAAAAGAGAATTGTTTGTTCTACATTTGTGCAAAATTTCATTTATGAACATCTTTATTTACCCACCAGCTCAAAAGGATATATCCGAATTTGCGTCAAAAATTCCCATAAAATCCATTTTTTGTCCACTCGAAACGTTTGTAAGTAGATTTTAAATAAGCCAGATAAAAGAAAATTGTTTTTTCTACCTCTGTGCAAAATTTTATTTATGGACATCTTTATCTACCCACCAGCTCCAAGGGATATATCCGAATTTGCGTTAAAAATTCCCTTAAAATCCATTTTTTTGGAATTTGGAACGTTTGTAAGTAATTTTTGAATATGTCAGATAAAAGAGAATTGTTTTTTCTACCTCTGTGTAAAATTTTATTAATGGACATCGTCCTCTACCCACCAGCTCCAAAGGATATATCCGAATTTGCGTTAAAAATTTCCTTAAAATCCATTTTTTGGCCACTAGGAACGTTTGTAAGTAATTTTAGAATATGCCATATAAAAGAAAATTGTTTTTTTTTACCTCTGTGCACAATTTAATTTATGGACATCTTTATCTACCCACCAGCTCCAAGGGATATATCCGAATTTGCGTTAAAAATTCTTTTTAAATCCATTTTTTGGCCACTCGAAACGTTTGTAAGTAATTTTAGAATATGCTAGATACAAGAAAATTGTTTTTTTTACCTCTGTGCACAATTTCATTTATGAACATCTTTATTTACCCACCAGCTCAAAAGGATATATCCGAATTTGCGTCAAAAATTCCCATAAAACCCATTTTTTGTCCACTCGAAACGTTTGTAAGTAGATTTTAAATAAGCCAGATAAAAGAAAATAGTTTTTTCTACCTCTGTGTAAAATTTTATTAATGGACATCGTCCTCTACCCACCAGCTCCAAAGGATATATTCGAATTTGCGTTAAAAATTTCCTTAAAGTCCATTTTTTGGCCACTAGGAACATTTGTAAGTAGATTTTGAATATGCCAGATAAAAGAAAATTGTTTGTTCTACATTTGTGCAAAATTTCATTTATGAACATCTTTATTTACCCACCAGCTCCAAGGGATATATCCGAATTTGCGTTAAAAATTAACTTAAAATCCATTTTTTGGCAACTTGCAACGTTTGTAAGTAATTTTTGAATATGTCAGATAAAATAGAATTGTTTTTTCTACCTCTGTGCCAAGTTTTATTGATGGACATCTTTATCTACCCACCAGCTCCAAAGGATATATCCGAATTTGCGTTAAAAATTCCCTTAAAATCCATTTTTTGGCCACTCGAAACGTTTGTAAGTAATTTTAGAATATGCCAGATAAAAGAAAATTGTTTTTTCTACCTTTGTGCAAAATTTCTTTATGAACATCTTTATCTAACCACCAGCTTCAAGGGATATATCCGAATTTGCGTTAAATATTCCCTTAAAATCCATTTTTTAGCAACTTGGAACGTTTGTAAGTAATTTTTTAATATGTCAGATGAGAGTGAATTGCTTTTTTTAACTTTGTGCAAAATTTCATTGATGGACATCTTTATCTACCTACCAGCTCCAAAGTTTATATCCGAATTTGCGTTAAAAATTTCTTTAAAATCCATTTTTTGGTCACTCGGAACGTTTTTAAGTAGATTTTAAATATGCCATATAAAAGAAAATTGTTTTTTCTACCACTGTGCAAAATTTCATTTTTGGACATCTTTATCTACCCACCAGCTCCAAGGGATATATCTGAATCTGCGTTAAAAATTCTCTTAAAATCCATTTTTTGGCAACTTGGAACGTTTGTAAGTAATTTATGAATATGTCAGATGAAAAAAAATTGTTTTTTATACCTTTGTGCAAAGTTTCATTAATGGACATCTTTATCTACCCACCAGCTCCAAAGGATATATCCGAATTGCGTTATAAATTCCCTTAAAATCCAATTTTTGGCCACTCGGAACGTTTGTAAGTAATTTTAGAAGGGCCAGATAAAAGAAAATTGTTTTTTCTACCTTTGTGCAAAATTTCTTTATCAACATCTTTATCTACCCACCAGCTTCAAGAGATATATCCGAATTAGCGTCAAAAATTTATTTAAAATCCATTTTTTGGCCACTCGGAACGTTTGTAAGTAGATTTTAAATATGCCATATAAAAGAAAATTGTTTTTTTTACCTCCAAACAAAATTTCATTTATGGACATCTTTATCTACCCACCAGCTCCAAGGGATATATCCGAATTTGCGTTAAAAATTCCCTCAAAATCCATTTTTTGGCAACTTGGAACGTTTGTAAGTAATTTTTAAATATGTCAGATGAAAGAGAATTGTTTTTTCTACCTCTGTGCAAAATTTTTTTGATGGACATCTTTATCTACCCACCAGCTCAAAAGGATATATCCGAATTTGCGTCAAAAATTCCCATAAAATCCATTTTTTGTCCACTCGAAACGTTTGTAAGTAATTTTTAAATATGTCAGATGAAAGAGAATTGTTTTTTCTACCTCTGTGCAAAATTTTTTTGATGGACATCTTTATCTACCCACCAGCTCCAAAGGATATATCCGAATTTGCGTTAAAAATTTCCTTAAAATTCATTTTTTGGACAATCGGAACGTTTGTAAGTAGATTTTAAATATGCCATATAAAAGAAAATTGTTTTTTCTACCTCTGAGCAAAATTTCATTTATGGACATCTTTATCTACCCACCAGCTCCAAGGGATATATCCGAATTTGCGTTAAAAATTCCCTTAAAATACATTTTTTGGCAACTTGGAACGTTTGTAAGTAATTTTTAAATATGTCAGATAAAAGAGAATTGTTTTTTTTACCTCTGTGCAAAATTTTATTGATGGACATCTTTATCTACCCACCAGCTCCAAAGGATATATCCGAATTTGCGTTAAAAATTCCCTTAAAATCCATTTTTTGGCAACTCGGAACGTTTGTAAGTAGATTTTAAATATGCCATATAAAAGAAAATTGTTTTTTCTACCTCTGTGCAAAATTTCATTTATGGACATCTTTATCTACCCACCAGCTCCAAGGGATATATCCGACTTTGCGTTAAAAATTCCCTTAAAATCCATTTTTTGGCCACTCCGACCGTGGATAAGTAGATTTTGAATATGCCAGATAAAAAAAAATATTTTTTCTACCTTTGTGCAAAATTTCATTTATAAACATCTTTATTTACCCACCAGCTCCAAAGGATATATCCGAGTTTGCGTTAAAAATTCCCTCAAAATCCATTTTTTGGCCACTCGGAACGTTTGTAAGTAGATTTTAAATATGCCATATAAAAGAAAATTGTTTTTTCTACCTCTGTGCAAAATTTTATTTATGGACATCTTTATTTACCCACCAGCTCAAAAGGATATATCCGAATTTGCGTCAAAAATTCCCATAAAATCCATTTTTTGTCCACTCGAAACGTTTGTAAGTAGATTTTAAATAAGCCAGATAAAAGAAAATTGTTTTTTCTACCTCTGTGCAAAATTTTATTTATGGACATCTTTATCTACCCACCAGCTCCAAGGGATATATCCGAATTTGCGTTAAAAATTCCCTTAAAATCCATTTTTTGGCAACTTGGAACGTTTGTAAGTAATTTTTGAATATGTCAGATAAAATAGAATTGTTTTTTCTACCTCTGTGCCAAGTTTTATTGATGGACATCTTTATCTACCCACCAGCTCCAAAGGATATATCCGAATTTGCGTTAAAAATTCCCTTAAAATCCATTTTTTGGCCACTCGAAACATTTGTAAGTAATTTTAGAAAATGCCAGATAAAAGAAAATTGTTTTTTCTACCTTTGTGCAAAATTTCTTTATGAACATCTTTATCTAACCAACAGCTTCAAGGGATATATCCGAATTTGCGTTAAAAATTCCCTTAAAATCCATTTTTTAGCAACTTGGAACGTTGGTAAGTAATTTTTTAATATGTCAGATGAGAGTGAATTGCTTTTTTTAACTTTGTGCAAAATTTCATTGATGGACATCTTTATCTACCCACCAGCTTCAAGAGATATATCCGAATTAGCGTCGAAAATTTATTTAAAATCCATTTTTTGGCCACTCGGAACGTTTGTAAGTAGATTTTAAATATGCCATAAAAAAGAAAATTGTTTTTTTTACCTCTGAGCAAAATTTCATTTATGGACATCTTTATCTACCCACCAGCTCCAAGGGATATATCCGAATTTGCGTTAAAAATTCCCTTAAAATCCATTTTTTGGCAACTTGGAACGTTTGTAAGTAATTTTTGAATATGTCAGATAAAATAGAATTGTTTTTTCTACCTCTGTGCCAAGTTTTATTGATGGACATCTTTATCTACCCACCAGCTCCAAAGGATATATCCGAATTTGCGTTAAAAATTCCCTTAAAATCCATTTATTGGCCACTCGAAACATTTGTAAGTAATTTAAGAAAATGCCAGATAAAAGAAAATTGTTTTTTCTACCTTTGTGCAAAATTTCTTTATGAACATCTTTATCTAACCAACAGCTTCAAGGGATATATCCGAATTTGCGTTAAAAATTCCCATAAAATCCATTTTTTGTCCACTCGAAACGTTTGTAAGTAGATTTTAAATAAGCCAGATAAAAGAAAATTGTTTTTTCTACCTCTGTGCAAAATTTTGTTTATGGACATCTTTATCTACACACCAGCTCCAAGGGATATATCCGAATTTGCGTTAAAAATTCCCTTAAAATCCATTTTTTGGCAACTTGGAACGTTTGTAAGTAATTTTTGAATATGTCAGATAAAATAGAATTGTTTTTTCTACCTCTGTGCCAAGTTTTATTGATGGACATCTTTATCTACCCACCAGCTCCAAAGGATATATCCGAATTTGCGTTAAAAATTCCCTTAAAATCCATTTTTTGGCCACTCGAAACATTTGTAAGTAATTTTAGAAAATGCCAGATAAAAGAAAATTGTTTTTTCTACCTTTGTGCAAAATTTCTTTATGAACATCTTTATCTAACCAACAGCTTCAAGGGATATATCCGAATTTGCGTTAAAAATTCCCTTAAAATCCATTTTTTAGCAACTTGGAACGTTTGTAAGTAATTTTTTAATATGTCAGATGAGAGTGAATTGCTTTTTTTAACTTTGTGCAAAATCTCATTGATGGACATCTTTATCTACCCACCAGCTTCAAGAGATATATCCGAATTAGCGTCAAAAATTTATTTAAAATCCATTTTTTGGCCACTCGGAACGTTTGTAAGTAGATTTTAAATATGCCATAAAAAAGAAAATTGTTTTTTTTACCTCTGAGCAAAATTTCATTTATGGACATCTTTATCTACCCACCAGCTCCAAGGGATATATCCGAATTTGCGTTAAAAATTCCCTTAAAATCCATTTTTTGGCAACTTGCAACGTTTGTTAGTAATTTTTGAATATGTCAGATAAAATAGAATTGTTTTTTCTACCTCTGTGCCAAGTTTTATTGATGGACATCTTTATCTACCCACCAGCTCCAAAGGATATATCCGAATTTGCGTTAAAAATTCCCTTAAAATCCATTTTTTGGCCACTCGAAACGTTTGTAAGTAATTTTAGAATATGCCAGATAAAAGAAAATTGTTTTTTCTACCTTTGTGCAAAATTTCTTTATGAACATCTTTATCTAACCACCAGCTTCAAGGGATATATCCGAATTTGCGTTAAATATTCCCTTAAAATCCATTTTTTAGCAACTTGGAACGTTTGTAAGTAATTTTTTAATATGTCAGATGAGAGTGAATTGCTTTTTTTAACTTTGTGCAAAATTTCATTGATGGACATCTTTATCTACCTACCAGCTCCAAAGTTTATATCCGAATTTGCGTTAAAAATTTCTTTAAAATCCATTTTTTGGTCACTCGGAACGTTTTTAAGTAGATTTTAAATATGCCATATAAAAGAAAATTGTTTTTTCTACCACTGTGCAAAATTTCATTTTTGGACATCTTTATCTACCCACCAGCTCCAAGGGATATATCTGAATCTGCGTTAAAAATTCTCTTAAAATCCATTTTTTGGCAACTTGGAACGTTTGTAAGTAATTTATAAATATGTTAGATGAAAGAAAATTGTTTTTTATACCTTTGTGCAAAGTTTCATTAATGGACATCTTTATCTACCCACCAGCTCCAAAGGATATATCCGAATTGCGTTATAAATTCCCTTAAAATCCAATTTTTGGCCACTCGGAACGTTTGTAAGTAATTTTAGAATATGCCAGATAAAAGAAAATTGTTTTTTCTACCTTTGTGCAAAATTTCTTTATCAACATCTTTATCTACCCACCAGCTTCAAGAGATATATCCGAATTAGCGTCGAAAATTTATTTAAAATCCATTTTTTGGCCACTCGGAACGTTTGTAAGTAGATTTTAAATATGCCATATAAAAGAAAATTGTTTTTTTTACCTCTGAGCAAAATTTCATTTATGGACATCTTTATCTACCCACCAGCTCCAAGGGATATATCCGAATTTGCGTTAAAAATTCCCTTAAAATCCATTTTTTGGCAACTTGGAACGTTTGTAAGTAATTTTTAAATATGTCAGATGAAAGAGAATTGTTTTTTCTACCGCTGTGCAAAATTTTATTGATGGACATCTTTATTTACCCACCAGCTCAAAAGGATATATCCGAATTTGCGTCAAAAATTCCCATAAAATCCATTTTTTGTCCACTCGAAACGTTTGTAAGTAATTTTTAAATATGTCAGATGAAAGAGAATTGTTTTTTCTACCTCTGTGCAAAATTTTATTGATGGACATCTTTATCTACCCACCAGCTCCAAAGGATATATCCGAATTTGCGTTAAAAATTTCCTTAAAATTCATTTGTTGGACAATCGGAACGTTTGTAAGTAGATTTTACATATGCCATATAAAAGAAAATTGTTTTTTCTACCTTTGAGCAAAATTTCATTTATGGACATCTTTATCTACCCACCAGCTCCAAGGGATATATCCGAATTTGCGTTAAAAATTCCCTTAAAATACATTTTTTGGCAACTTGGAACGTTTGTAAGTCATTTTTAAATATGTCAGATAAAAGAGAATTGTTTTTTTTACCTCTGTGCAAAATTTTATTGATGGACATCTTTATCTACCCACCAGCTCCAAAGGATATATCCGAATTTGCGTTAAAAATTCCCTTAAAATCCATTTTTTGGCAACTCGGAACGTTTGTAAGTAGATTTAA